>JABSTQ010004943.1:0-48724 GCA_013358835.2 Ixodes persulcatus | reverse complement strand
GTGGACACTCCCCTTCCCAACGAACTTCGCCTTCTCAGAAATGCGGAACAGAATCTAGCCGAGGCAGAAGTGCGTGACGGAACACGCACTTCTCGTCAGCCAACCGTGAGCCACCGTTCTAATAGCGGACGACGCGGCATCATCTGCTATAGGAACGGTGGCTTACGGTTGGCCGACCGACGAGAGGTATCGTCACGCCGCCGCCGCCTTGGCTCGATTATCCCCCGCCTATTCTGAGCGGGAAGTTCCGTTAGGGAAGGGGCGCATCCCAATCGTAGATCACATTTTTAGCAGGGAAAGAAACGTCGCATGAGCATAATCTTTTTTTTATTTTGAGGATGCTTAGAGCCCGTAGAATGAGTTATCACCAAGAACAGACAATCTCAGAAACGCCTTTAAACGTCCTATATCATTTATAAATATTACAAACAACATGGTCCAGACAGGTTCCCTTGGGGGACTCTAGTCACATTTCTGTTGATAATTCTATTATAAATATGATTCATAGTTTTAGTGCAGATTCATGTATAGCCTAGTGCTCTATCTTTTCCATACACCTAGAATAACCTCTATCTTTTTCTTCCTATGACTCGAAGAATCAAACTCACTATTTTTATATTATATTATCCCTAGCATATTTTGATTTCCCCCTTTGCCCCTCCATTTTGATATGGTGTATCCGTACGATGTCAGATACTGCCTAAAATTTAGTCACTACACGCGTGGCCGCTAAAGGCAAAGGAGATTATCTAATTGGCAAGTTTGCTTTCCCTTCCCTTAATTTCATAAAGATAAGGAATGTGTGTGTGAAAACGTTGGCTCACTGGCCTAATTAAAACAGAAACATGAAGCGGTCGCACAGCTGGGGACCTCTTTTTGAGATCTTTCACAGCAGGTCGCTCGACGTCGTACGTGTGGTCCATTAGCTTGTGAATTGACCCTAAAGAAGACGTCTTGCTTGCGCTTTTTATGCGGGAATGTTCTGGGTGCCCCTTATGTGCTTTGACAGTTAAGCTGTGCTTACATGATCAATACCCAGGCAGTCTTTGTGCTTTTAATGCCCCGCAAGCTGATAGAAGAGAGAGAGAAGGGGTCAGAAAAGGAAATACATTGAGGTTATCCTAGGTTAATTGTCCTGGTTGGCTACTGCTTGGTCAACCAGGCAGATAACCAATGCTGTTTGTCTTGTCGGTGACTCCATAGAGCTGAGTTAAAGTTGGACGAAGTCATGAAAACAGTTGTAATATTCATTCCAAATTTTGCGATTACTGGTGCTATAAATAATTAGACTACAATTACAATTACTTTTGTCAATGTAGTGAATTAAGTTACAAATTATTCGAAAAAGGAATTAGATTACAGTAATTCAACGACTGTAATAAATTACTACCCAAGTATGGTACCCATGTTTCTATACCTACCTTTATTTCCAGCAGAGACCATTCACGCAAAGAAAAAGGAGCCCAGTGGATGAGTAGTATACAAATATACAGGGTGCGCCAAATATCTTGCTCCAAACTAAAAAAAAATGGAGTGTTTTGCGGAAGTTAAATTAACTGGATGTTGTCAGCAAGCGAGTTGCGAGAGTGCCCGGATTTGTTTAGTGCGTCTAGTTATTTAATTAATTAAGACAAATTACTTAACTTTCTCAATATTTGTTCAAGGGCTGAGGTGTGAATTGGAAAGTTTTAGAGCACATTGTGAAACACCCATTTAAGGTGTTTGCAGCATGATACGCTTCTATCAAAGAATATGATAGGGGGAGCGCATTGTCATGTAGTATTTTGCGGGCGTTTTTTGAAGGCTGAAAAAAAAAGAAGCACGCAAAGCATACTATGTAGAAATACTTCAATTGAATGTTTCTCAATGCACTCATCAAGTTTCCGGTTCACACCTCAATCCTTAAACGAATATTTAAAAAGTTAGCTAATTAGTCTTACTAAATTAAATAACAAGGTGCAATAAAAAAAGCCCGTGCACTTTCGCAAGACGCTTGCTAACATCATACAGTTAACTTCACTCCCGCAGAGCGCTCTTTTTTTTTTTCTTTTTAAAATTTAAGTTTACACAATTTACACTGAAAGGTGAGCATGACGTTCACATGTTCAGATTCTCAGTGAAGATCCCATTTTGGGCCCTAACATTATAAGTACATTGTAATTCCCTGGAATTCCTTATAAATTGCAATAATTGGTGTTCTGTGGAAACTGCAGGAAAGTACACAGGGCGAACACTGTCATTGCGAGCAAGCAATCGCTGGTTTTTGCTGTTGTTCTCTTAAATTTTAAAAGTTGTCATTAAAATTACTTTTGTTGTGGCGAGTGCCCATTTAGGTCGTCGGCCTAAGCAGTTCAATGTTATGCTCATCAACGCCACACTTGAGCAAAATTCGGAAAAGCGCCAATGTCGTGTTCACGCTAACTGTGTCCTGCTGTGTACAAGCACATCCTTTAATTATGGCAGCACTTTTCACTTACTTAATACACAGTTGTATTAATTGATGACACTGTCACATGAGAAGAATGTCAAAAAAATGAATGTATTACATTGAATTAAGTATTATCACCATTATTATATTATTAAAAGGAAACAGCTGGCACTGCGGAGCAGGCTCCTTAGATATGCTGTGGCAGTCTTGCAAGCATCAAGGCCTACCAAAAGTTAAATAAAAATTTATCAACAATTTACATACTTCTCCATTTCTTCAACTCCTTCTTCAGTTGTTTGATTTCTTTCCTTAAAACCACAATTTCTGACTTAAGAGCATCAGTACTGCTTTCGTCCATTATCTCTTTCAAGAGATCTTGGGCCTGCATCACATGGGCAGAGGGGGTCCTTTTTGAATGCGCCTGAAATATAATAGAACACAGTTCAAGGCAGGGGTTGCAGACGTTGAAATATTCCCATAAACGATAAAATCCACAAACGATAAAATAAAATCAATTATTTTGCGTTCAAATATTGAAATAACAAATGTGTTGTGCAAGTGGCAGACAGAGTAAAGATGACTTTAATTTCTTATATATATAAATGACATGGCCTAGACTGACGACCAGCTATAAATCACGTTTGCATTGTTAATGTGCCAGCTAAGATGAATATTTAAAAAAGATAACTAAGAACTTTCATGCCAGGGTCTGCCGTGGTCAATAAAACATAAATTTGGGAGCTTACGTGCCCAAAAAACGAAGTGCATCTGGCACGCCTGATAGGACAGCTAGGGATTAATTTAGACCACCTGGAGATTTTTTTCGTGCAACCCAAATCTGAGTTTCACGGCGCCTTTCTGCAATGGGCCTTCGTTACAGTGCGGGTACCTCAACCGGAATTCGAACCCGTAAACTAGAAACCCGTAGACCAGTTTTGCCTCGGAGCCGCGGTCAGTAACGTAATTCCAAAGAAATAATTCATTTATTTGAGCTTTCGTTTTCGGTAGCACAGCATTACACAACACTACCAGTCGCCGTTGATTTCGTTTTTTTTTCCTTTTCTTTTAAGAAGCCTGCGGCGGCGTCGGTGTTGTGGGCACACTAGTTGCATGGGCGTCAGCCTTACACAAACATCAGCACGCCTGTACATTTCTACCTCCCAAGCGAAATAAATATCAAATATTACATCAAAGCAAAAGAAACAAAAAAAGTGGATTATTTCGACAAAAGTTTGTCGCACCGTGGCCTTGTTCTTAGTTGCGATCAGGTCGTTCATTTTCTGGGATAGGTCATGTTCATTATTTGAAATTACAGAAAAATATAGTACTTGCAAGCGATCGTGCAAACTTGGCCACCAGAACTTACCTGAAACGTCTACTACCACTGCTTGGTAAATCCCCATGCCGCGCCAATTTACCTTGACTTTGTCTCCCGCTGTCACCAACAATCGCTTTCCGCGAATGTCTTCTTTTTTTTACTATGTCATACGTGTTGTCGTCACTAAAATGGACAAGAACACGAGACATCGTGCGAGAAGTTCAGGTGCGAGCGCGTCAACCATCAAACATGGTAGCCAAAACTCTGGCAATTTCGCGCGCTTTTACGACTAACGTTGCCAGAGGGCAGCCTCTTTCACGCTAAATGCTCAATGAGCCAAACTTCGCAAAACACGTTTATGTGTAAGCTATGCAAATAATGTCAAAAGAATGTTAAGTAAGTAAAATTATTTATTTGTTATCTAACTTAAAAGCAGTGTTTTATAAGTAATGTTTTATATTATAATGCTGTCATGAATATTGTTTACTCTGAGCCACGGTGCTCTGAACCAGAGCCAAACCAGCCAAGCAACGTTGATACTGAATGTGAACTGAAACTGCTGAAACTCCAAATGAGCCAAACGCGCGCGCGCTTGGAACCAACGTTGACTGAAACGCTGAAACTGCTGAAACTTCATAAACTTATATTTAGTCCGCACTTGTCCTTCGCCGTTTTGACGAACGCAAAGAAATGATCCGCCTCAGAAAGACAGGTCCATATAAGAAGTATCTGAAAGACTACAGTGAGGTAAGTTATTTTTGGTTACTGTTTTAAAAATCGGTGTTTGCGCGTAGCGAGCTCATTCCTTATGGGATGTTATTTGGTGGTACAGTTTACGTTGTGAAATATCAAAGTGTGTTATATATATTTGTGCTCCAGTATCAAACATACTGGAGCACAAATATATATTTGTGCTCCAGTATGTTCGGTTGACGCGGTTGCTCGTGCTATGTTACAGAATATTAAGCAATATAACGGTACTTACGGTTGTTCGTTCTGTGAGCTACCTGGAAAGACTTGCAAGCAAAGTTCTATCGCTCATTCACATATTTGCCCCCCAAGTGACACATTTGTTTTGCGTGATGGGAAAAAAATGCAAGAACAGGATGCGGAAGCTCTCCAGACTGGAAAAGCTGTGAAAGGTGTCAAGGGTCCAGGCATGTTAAGTCTTCTGCCAAGATTCGATCTGGCAGCTGGTTTCCCGGTTGATTACATGCACGGTGTCCTTTTAGGAGTTACAATAATGTTTCTTTTTGCTTGGTTTGATTCCAAACACCATGCACAGCAGTGGTACCTGGGACAAAAAGTTGATCTAGTGGACAGAGCCCTCCTAAAGATCAGGCCCCCAGACTTCATCACCCGCACACCACGCTCTGTCCATCAGAGAATGTACTGGAAGGCTAGCGAACACAGAGCTTGGCTTTTGTTTTACAGTCTTCCTGTACTCTGTACACTGTTGCCAGTTGCTTACTTTCAGCATATTATTCTGTTAGTGGGAAGTGTCCGTATGCTGCTCTGAGAATCGGTGTCTCTGAAACAGATTGATTTGGCTGATGCGCTTCTGTTACGTTTCATTGAGCAAGTACCTGCATTGTACGGTGAGCAGTTCTCAACTTTCAACGTTCACCAGTTGGCACACCTTGGGCTATTCGTTAAGAGATGGGGCCCACTTTGGTGCACATCAGCTTTTACTTTTGAGGACAGAAATGGAGATCTACTTAGGATGTGCAAAGGCACACAGCACCTGGACAAGCAGCTTGCTACCTTGGTGGGCATTGTAAATTCAATGTGCTGTTTAGAAAAGGTGGTGCAAGGATCACCATTAGCTAGGTCAGTCCTCGAAAGGCTCCAAACAGTTCATTTTTCCCGGCAAAAAAGCTCCGTTGGTGATGTAGTCCTGCATGGAAAGCCAGCCAGTAGTGTAGCCTTTTTACCGCAACTGTCCACCTTGCTTCCAGCTCATGAAACCTTTGAGGTGTATAAGAGGGCAACAGTAGGTTAGCAGACTTACACTTCCAAGTCCTATAGACGAGCTGTATGTAGGAACAGCTACACAGTCACATTCACTGTGAATGAACAGAGAGAGTATGCCTCAATACAGTGTTTTCTTAAGACCAATGATTCTGTTTTTGTTGTTCTCAAGAAATTGTCTATTCATTATGACAGACAGTTCAAACACACCGATACAGGATTTGTAGTTTCAGGTATTTTGCCCATACGTCAGATGGACACCACTCTTCAGCTCATGCCTGCACTACAGAAAATGCAGAAATGTATTTGTGTTCTTGATTATGTCTGTACTACTCCTAATTTCACTGAGTTCAACCTCTAAAATTTAACAAGCTAGAAATACTAGATCAGCCTACATGTGTAAATAAATTTATGTTGGTATTTGTAATTTTACACTGAAAATAATGAGCCTGCACAGTGGACCTTTCCAGCTCTGGCATTTGAATATTCCTCCAGGTCTATGGGTGTGTTATAAAAAGAAATCTCAGGCGAGTTCCAGTCACCAGCTTCTCCAGAAACATGTATTAGCAGTCTGAAGTGCCTGGATTGAAAGTTTCACTGTACAGTCTAGATGAAGCAGCATAAACAATCCATAAAGCTTCTTACTCCCATGTCTTGGGCAATATTCCCTATAATTCTTGAAATATTTTGTGATCCAGGCAGCGCATGTGCAAGACAAAGGTGATTTTGTCCTGACTTCGTAATGTGTCAATTTGAAAAATGAGCAAAAAATCAACAAATTTCATTGACTGGAGTTTCACATTGTGAGCAAAAAATCTACAAATTTCATTGACTGGAGTTTCACATTGTGACATCATTGTACATTGTTGTAAATAAAAACTGCTGACCTACTGTTTTTGTACTGGATTATTATTCAATACCAGTATTGCATACAGGATGTGTGGAACAATGAATCATATTAGTTTGATACACCATCTATTCACTTCTAATTCTTTCAGAGCCCAAGCCATAAAAGGTTACCTTCCATATCTTCCGCTCACAGACGTTTAGTGAGGACATTCCTTTAGTACCCAGTTTACAAATGAGATGCTGTACAGTGGCAACATCATTTGAGGATGTTATTCGCCAGCGAATTTGAATAAAAAAGATGAAAATGGTTGCAAGTTAGCTTACGAGCGAAAGAAAATGTGCAGGTTAACGTAGGATGATGTCTTGAATAGTAGTGAACAGCGAAATCTTGTTAGCCCAATGAAGCAATTTATTGTTTGCTGACACAAAAAACACCGAGGAAGGGGGCTTTTGCTTGCCCCTGCCCCAGAGCGAGCGTTCATGCATAATCATAAGACAGTGAGCTTGTGCCGTGGCAGGACAAACCTCTTGTGTGCTTGTCCTGCCAGGATATAAAAAAAATAAATCTAGGAATGAATTATGAAATGGACACATAGAGTGCTTACCAGTGTGCCTAACATTTTTCGGGCATCACTTCTGGCACTCAAACTGACGCCCAACAAGAGATCTAAAGAGGAATGTTAAATATTAGGGCGTGCGTTTGTCGCAGACCTCCATAACGTTCCTTGGAACCCTGTTCTCTAACGCTAAGCATGGCAAGTCGAAGAGCGCAACGCGGCAAAGAGAAAACAACTTAAAATCATGACGTCGTACCTTTCATATTCATTCGGCAAAATTCCAAAACTTCGGCTAAAAAAAAAGCGTTCATTTGCACTCGTACGTCCAAGAACGAAAAGTACGTAGGGATGAACGGAGAAAGCACACACACCACGGAAAATGCCCAGTCTAAACTTTTCTTTCGTCGAACCCGAAGAGCAGCGATGACTTCTTGACCACAGACACGACACATTCACCACAAAAATAGCGCGTCGAACGACGAACTAAACCCACAGTAACGTTGGGTTCGGGGTGAGTGTTCCACTTCACCGTCCTGTTTCACTTCTTCCGGCGGTGTCGTACCGAAAATTGAGCTTGGAAGAACGGCGTTCAAAAGCAGATATCAGGAGGCGTCACCATCATCGTAGTTTTCGGTTGCATGATGGCTTATTGAACCGAGCCCAAAACCAAAATAACTCAAACTTGCATCTTGCATGACGACGCAAACAACGACCAACGCAACTGATTGCTTCTGACGACGATTCGGGTTTTCACGCACGCGGAGGTGAACGACTTGCGCCATCTAGCACTTAGAACGAGAAACCGAAACTAAATATTGCGCGCCCGCTGGCTGGGAGCCGACGCGCCTCTCGACTCGAGCAGTGTTGTACACATTCCCGTTCCTCAAAAAAGGAGAGAGAGAATAAACATTTTTTTTTTTATTGAGCAAAAGAAGCTTCGGGAGGCGTCCTTAGTCCAGGATGCCTTGAGATCGGGTTCCTCGTTCCTTCTGATCTTTGGAACGGGTCACCGTTACAAGTTCTATTTGAGAAAGAGGAACTCGTTCCCGTTACAGTTAAAAGAATGGAACTCACCATTACATATACGTTACATTTGTATTTTGCAAAGTTTTTTTTTTTTTTTTCTATCATTAAATGACAGCATACGAATTTGAATGTCTTGATGGAAGGATACCAGGGGCCCAAATCTGAACACATGGCGAAAAACTCGGCGAGATATTGGGCGACTGTGATTGGCCGGTGCCAAGGTCAAGTACTGCGTCGGCCAATCACGGCCGCCGGATTTCACGCCGACTGTTTCGCAAAGTTTCCAGATTAGGGCCCCAGAAGAAGAAAACAAGCGGAAGCAAGGTTTCATTTCTTGATATATTCACCTTCAAAAATCTCAGCTTTTTACCATATTCATGTTTGTGGTTGTAGATTCAGGCGAGCCAAATGTACTGTTACCCCACAAGGCACGAGCGTTTTACAACAACCTCACGCGTCTCAATCTAACAGTCCATTGTTGGAACTTAACAACAGTTGCTTCTCGATGTTGATGTCCGCAAGACGAGCAAGTGAAGAGTAGGGTAGGGCATTTGCAAGGCCACTCTTGAAAACTAGCAGTCCTTCTTCGTGCAGGTTGGATTTGTTGTTCAGTTTGAAGATAGGGGACAAGGGAAGAGGGAATAAAGATTAATATTTGTGTTCATTTTAAGTGACCAATGTCCTGGTTACATGGGTACGTTCGATGTGTGGTAATCTGTTCTTTTGTTTTAAGTCTAGGTCTCTTTGTGGAAGTTCAGTGATGGCCGTAGTCGGCCTTAGATTACTGGGTGCAGTGGCGTCACAAGGGGCGGGCGGGCGGGGGGGGGGGGGGGGGGGGGGCGTCGGGGTCGGGTCGCGGCGGGCTACCGCCCCGGGTGCCGCTGACCCTCGTGACGCCACTGACTGGGTGTATGAGGATTCGTGGAAGCAAAGAAAGTAGCTGAGTTTGAGACATACCTATTTTTGTATCTTCACGTTCGACTAAATTTTTGCCTTTTTGTAACGCAGTCTTGTGCACTGAAAAAGAATCAATGTCCACTAGTTCTCCTGCCCCGGACTGTTACCAAGCGAGGACCACACAAAATAAACCCTAAAATAAGTAACAAAAAAGTTAACGAGATCCTGCTCTTCGTAAAGATATTGTTTTTATACATTTGGAGTTTCCCCCCTTAAAAAAATATAATAAAAATTTCCCCACTGGAGGAAAAAAAGGAACGCCGTTCCTTTATCCGTTCCAGTAAAAATGTAACGAGTTCCCGTTCCAGTTCTACAGATGCAAAATGGAACGGCGGCGTTCCTTCGTTCCTCCAAAAAGGAACGCGTTCCAGGAACGCCGTTCCTTGGAACGCCGTTCCGTACAACACTGCTCTCGAGTCTTCCCAGGGTGGGAGGGGCCCTTGCTTTGGGGCAGCCTCCGCATGGGAGCCGAGATATATCAACTAATCAATGGCGGCGGGGCTGCTTGGTTTATGGTTGCCATGCAGTGACCGTCGGAGCCACTGTGATGCACGCTTGTGACCTAGTAGCGTGGTCGGACAGGGGTCGAGCACTGAGGAAGGGCGCTCTTCCTCGCTGGTTTTCCCCGGGCTGTTCCTTTGGCCAGTCCTGATTTTTTTTCCCTTCCCAAATTGGCTTTACTGTGAAATTCACATTTGATCTCAGGATCCAATTAATTTTATTTGCATTGGCTTTACGTCTGCGGTGCCTTACGGCGGGAGCGGACAGAGGCACGTTATTTTTATATCTTCTTCTCTGGCCTCAGATCAAATCTGTCCCTACTGGTACCAACGGGAACGGATCGGATGCACCCATTACTGTGCGGTTCCAGTGCGTTGCGTTTTACTGGACTCGACTTGTTATACCCAGAACCACGCGGTCCAGATCGGATTCGCGTGGATCTGAACTGTTCACAAGTTTGGAACCCCGGGGATCCGAACTGGAACTGCTCCGATCTGACATTTTCGTACGGGGCGTCCGAGTCAGGTCGAGCGGCATGACCTTATAGCATGGAATCAATGTGGAATCAGTTGGCGGAGTGCTGAAAATGGCTCGCGTCTATATGGAGCAAGGTCGACGGCGTGAAACCCGCCAAGTGACCCAATAAATACTATCGCAGTAAAAAACCGTATATGACGTGCCCCACAAATGAAATCTAAGGAAGATGAGGCCGGAATAGGGAACTTTCTCCCCGTCTGCCTGGAGAAGAAGAAAAACCTCTTTTTCTTCCTTTTTCTCGTGTCCGCTTGGTGGCGCGTCAATAGAAGGGATAAAAAGGCGCCGTTGCTACCATTTACCTTTAGAGTGTATCTTGCGTGTTGCCTCCACGAACGCCATTGAACGCAGTGTCGCGATGCCGTCGAGCCATATTGCTTTGGCCGTATCATGTGTAGCTTCACGTGAATTGTGCAAACGTGTCCTTTCCTGATTTTTTTTTTCACGATAAAGTTTTCATTATCAAGATTTCTGATTCAAACGTTATAATGACACGTTTAAGCTCAGGTTATTTTCCACTCGCGTTTTAATCCGGCTAAACCTTTGTGCAGCCGGTGCCTCTGCTTTCTAGTTGATCTTTAAAGAGTGAAAATCTCGAATGCCTCGTAAACCAACCACACTCCTCAATAATAGCGCGAGCGGCTGCCAAGTGGTTGTCGCTTTGCCGTCATGATAACTAATTCCTCATGACGTGCATGCTTCCGGCGAAGCAAAAGGTTGTTCTCACCGCAAATACTGGTGCTGCTTAGCGCCACCAGCCGGGAACCATGCGCAGTTTTCGCCGGCTGCCCTTGTATTTCGCGCGCTCTGCGTTGACAGGCATTCTGTTGCTCATCTAGGTGGCTCTGCTGTATAGCATAGCAGTCAGGCGTAAGTTGACGAGATCGCTCTTTGCCACTCGTGCTTTGCTCGTGCAGACTCTCAGCGGGGTTATTTGGTGTACAGAAATACTACAGTTCCCGGGATGCATGGCCTAGCGCGCCTTAGTGAAACATTTTATCTGTACACAACATTTTTTTGTCCAATAATCGCCTCTGATTAATTAAGATTATAAATGATAACACAAGGACGTTTTAAGAACATATAAGAACAACTTAGGATTACATGAGTTATAAGAAACTGTAAAGAAGTATCTTAGAATTTATTTTATTATCTCATCATTTTTATTTGTTCTTATAAGGTTCTTGTTTGCCTTTAAGCCATCATATTTGGCATATGCGTTTAATTGAATAAAAATTTCTTATAAGATTTGTTTTAGTAGGGGGAAAGGGTGGCGCATTACAAATGGTTGTGAGATCAGTCTATTTAAGGAGTAGCTTGGCAACTGGCATACAAAGCACGAATGTTTATTTGTTTTGCTTTTATATTCGCAGCCAAAACGCGGTATAGAGCTCTCAAACCACAAAGCGGCGCTACAACTCACAACGCCATCTACACTTAATACCACTAACTTCTACGGAAACTGGGAGTGCACTAGCATCGTTCTATTTACGTACACCTCCTGAACAGGCGCAAACAGGTGCAGGGTGTTGTACTTTCGGTCGTATCTCAATACACACGAAGAAGGAGCACTGCCCTACATTTGTCGGCACCGGCGCAGGTGAACCAAACAGAGCTACAGTTGACGTTACCTCCGCTTTTTAGAGAGGTTCTGTGGCAAGGAAGACAAACACCAGTTCCGGGTTCGTTTGTTTATTTCATACGAAATGTAAAGTTGCATAGGACCGATATAAAATATTGATCACATTGCCAGGTCTTTAGAAAAATTGTCTTCACCGTCCTTTAACAAAATATATTTCAGTGCGACATCACATGACGAAAGCTCGCGCTTCACAATATAGGGATGCTGGGTTCTATCCCCACCCCTGCCTGTTTAGATCTGGATGAGCATGGTACCGGCGTGTGGTCATGTATCACTACTGCGTGCTGCACGTTAAGAACCCCAGGCTGGCGGTTGTACTGCACTGGCTAAATGCCTCATCTAACTTGGGTAACAATGTCGCCATGTTCTGGCAGACTTAACTCCTGCTGTGTAAACAACTAATGACAAATTTGTTTTTGTTTTGGTTACACAGAGCGACTCCATTAAACAATAAACAGCAGCCATAGATGTATATTCTAACACCATACAATTGCTCAATGCATGTAATACATCATATTTATCTTTCTGGATAAAGAACGCAGAGGCCAATCGAATATTTTGCCTCTAAGACAGCACATTAGTGTCATTGCTTTCTTTCACGTCTCTTTAATAGTTGTTGAATTAGCTAATTCAACAGATGTGGCGCAAAACGTAAATAGCATATATTTTATGTTTGCATTACGTGTGTTAAATAAAGGAGATTGTCTTGAACCAGCAAAATTGGGAAGTGCGTTGAATAAATTATTTTATTTTGAATATTTTTATATAGATCTTTCGAATATTTTGATTACGTAATATAGTACTGTTATGTGTGCACGTGTTTCTTTGTTGAGATTAAGTTAGTTGTTGATTTTTTTTTTCAGTGGACAAGGCATCATAAATTTGTGTTTGGTCACTACTCAAAATTTTGAAAAATCACGACATTTTTAAGTCCAACAAATACGCTAACCCCATGGTGAGTTTTCAATGCCAAAAATTAGATATCATGATTTAGGTGGGCTGCGCAGTGATTTGAATAGACACATTATACTCACTGAGTGAACGAGAATAGTAGGGCATGTCTTCCAAACGCCCGACCTTCACCACGCGCTCTGTGCCTTCCACCGTGCTTTCGTTGTGAGCGCACAAGCGAGAAGCACGAAATGGCCAAGCGTAACGAAAGGTATGAAGCTCGCACTGGAGGCGGGACATCCGAAAATCCTCCCTGACGTTCTCACCTTGTGAGTATCTATGAATTCATTCACATTGTGAGTAGGTAAAACAAAAGTAAGAAAAGGATAGAAAATCCTTGCGACATGCGCTTGTCTACATGATGTTTCTGATAGCCATTTGGACGTAACCGAAATTCGTGTAAATTATCCAATGAAAGTAGGGTATCGCAAAATTTGCACAAATGAGCATGTGGGTGGTGAAGTTATAGAAATCAAATGTTACATGTGTGCGCTGCAAATAAAAAAAAAAGGCCTGAAGAATGTTTCTTTTTTTCATTTTAATATGTTGAGACTCATATTCACAAATGTTACGACGCACACTCGTATATGGTGGTTCTGCTTTAGCGTGTTTATCTCAAAAAGCCTTTCTCGCTTTTTTATTTATTTTGTTCCTTACGCTGTTCCATGCTGTGAGTGAGAGCTCCAAGCAGCCGTGTTTTACGATTTTATTTCTTGCGCATATGAGAAAAGAGGATTCTATAGGCTTATTGTATCCCTGCTAAATACACTCGTGGTATTTAAATATAAGAAATGCACAACGTAATGACTACTCTGTGGAAAGTTACATCGCACAAAGTTTTTTTTTATATATATAAGAATTCACCGAGGCAGCACACAGTGTTGGGCCAGCATTAGATTTGATGTGGCAAAGAATGACCCAACAATGGCCCAACTGAGCCATATATTCCCAATATTGGAAACACATTGGCCAATAATGGACAATCAAAGCCAATGGGTTTCCAATATTGGTAATACGGTGGGATTGGCTGGTCAACATTAAACTGTCAAAGCCAATATCTTTCCAATATTGGATATTTGCCGGCCTAAGCTGCCCAATATTGGACTGTCGGGGCCACTGGCTTTCTGATATTGGCTATCCGCCGGCAGAAGCTGTTCAATATTTGACTGTCGAAGCCAATAGCTTTCCAATATTGAATATATAGCCGCGCGCAGGGCCGAGAAAGCAACGCTCGGTCACGCGACGTTCCAGCGCGTAATGGACACCGTTCTTTCCGGCTTGAAATGGCAAAGTTGTCTTGTCTATCTCGACGACGTCGTGGTTTTCGCCAGCAACTTCGACGAGCACCTGAGACGTTTGCGAGCCGTGCTGCAGGCTATCCAGAATGCCGGACTGACACTGAAGCCGTCAAAAGTTCGGTTAGCTTAAGGCGAGCTCAAATTCCTGGGCCATGTCGTGAGTGCTTAAGGTGTAAGTCCTGACCCTGCAAAGACATCCACTGTCACCGAATTTCCGAAGCCATCAGACAAGAAAGCCGTACGAATATTTCTTGGGCTGTGCGCACACTACAGACGTTTCGTTCGCGATTTTGCCAAGATTTCTGCACCGCTCACGCATCTGACAAAGGACGACGTGAACTTCCAGTGGGGGGGGGGGGGGGGGGGGGGGGAGAGCAAAAACAAGCGTTCAACGAACTGAAGGAAAGACTCCAGTCGCCCCCTGTCCTCGGACACTTCGATCCATCAGCGGAAACGGAAGTCCACACGGACGCCAGCAACGCCGGGCTAGGAGCGGTGCTCGTCCGAAGACAAGACGGAGCAGAGAGGGGGATCGCTTACGCAAGCCGGGCACTCTCCAAGGCAGAGAAAAATTACTCAAACACCGACAAGGAATGTCTCGCTGTCGTCTGGGCGTTAACCAAGTTCCGCCCGTACCTGTACGGGATCCCGTTCCGCGTTGTCACGGACCACCACGCTCTCCATTGGCTCGCCAGCCTCAAGGACGCGTCAAGACGCCTCGCTGACTGGACCCTTCGACTGCAAGAATTCGACGTGACCATTGTGCACAAGTCTGGCCGCAAGCATAATGACGCCAATTGTTTGTCTAGGGCTCCGGTCAAATCTACTCCCGACAGCACCGTCGACGACGATGACTCTAGTTTTCTCGGAGCAATTACAAACACCGACATGGGAGCACTTCACCGAGACGCCCCCGAACTTCGCGCAGTGATCGACCACCTCGAAGGTCAAGGAAGTTCAGTTCCGCGAGTCTTGGCTCGAGACTTGTCAAGCTTCGTTCTGCGGCGAGGCGTGCTCTTCAAGAAGAACTTCTGAACGAGCCTCCCTGCGCGGCTGCTGGTTGTTCCGGCCAGCCTGCGAGAAGAAATCTTTCAAGCATGCCATGACGACCCGACGGCTGGACACCTTGGCTACAGCAGGACGCTCGCCCGGATTCGTGACAAGTACAACTGGCTGAGACTCCCGAAAACAGTCCACCTGTACACACGGTCGTGCCATGAGTGCCAACGACGTAAGAGGCCTCCGACGAAGCCAGCAGGACTCCTGCAGCCGATACCTGCCCCGACTACGCCCTTCCAGCAGGTCGGAATGGATTTACATGGGCCGTTCCCAGCATCGACGCAAGGAAATTGATGGATTATTGTCGCGACCGATTATCTTACACGATGCGCCAAGGCGAAAGCCCTGCTATCGGGAATAGCGGTAGAAGTCGCCAAGTTTTTCGTCGAATCTATTCTCCTTCGACGCAGCGCACCTGAAGTGCTGATCACAGACCGCGGGTTATCCTTCATGGCTCAGCTGACTCAAGAATTTCTTCGACTAAGCCACACCAGCCATCGTCGGACCACCGCGTACCATCCGCAGACCAACGGGCTAACGGAGCGGCTCAACAAGACGATCGCCGACATGATCTCCATGTACGTCGACGTAGAGCACAAGACGTGGGACGAGGTATTTCCATACATCACGTTCGCCTACAACAGCTCAGCTCAAGGAACAACCGGGTTTACACCATTCGAGCTGGTGCATGGAAGAAAAGTGACGACCATGCTGGACGCGATGCTGCCCCATGAGCCTGTGGATGACGGATGCGACGATGCCCATGTGGTCAGCCAGAGAGCAGAAGAAGCACGCCAACTAGCCCGCCTTCGAATCCACGATCAACAGCGTTTCGACGCTCGCCAGTACAATCTTCGTCGCCGCGCCGTCCCCTTCCAGCCGCGCCGTATTGGTGTGGACACCAATACGGCGCCGCGGTCTCAGCGAGAAGCTTCTCAAGCGCTACTTTAGACCCTACAAGGTTCTTCGCCGTCTCGGGGACTTAAACTACGAAGTGCTTCCAAACGGAACTAAACCATCAAAACGACGCCAACCACGACCCGAAGTAGTCCATGTCGTGCGGCTCAAGCCGTATTACGAGCGATAGAACTTTGGACTCTCGTAAAACTGTGAACTGTGTCTCGCGATTCTGCTATCCTTTTATTGTGGCTTTGTGTTTTGTGTTGCATCGGGACGATGCTCTTTTAACGGGGGAGATAATGCCGCGCGCAGGGCCGAGAAAGCAACGCTCGGTTACGGACCTCTAGAAAGTTCTCGTTTATTCTTGTTCAGGACGTAATGTCTATCATTTATTCCCGCTTTTTGTTGTTCTAGAAAGTGCTTGTTCATTCTCGCCCCTAGCACGCTACGCTCGAACCTTCTTCGCCGAATCTTCGAGATAGTGACTCACTCTAGATAAGGGGCCGCCCGGTACCTTGACGAGTCAGTTTCCGCCTCAGCGTTTGACTCTGCTGTCACGCCGACTTCGACGCCTGCGACGCTCTGCTTTATTCTGTTTCCTTTTTATTTTTGGGCACAAGTTCGCCCCATTAAACGTTCAGTTTACTTAGTCATTCGCCGCCTCATCACTTGTCATTCGTGACAATATGCTGGCTAATGTTGGTTCATAATAAACCATGGAATTTTCTTTAGACGACTTATACCCCTGTCAGACGGGCACGTTAAATGACATTTAAGCAAAATGACATTACAGCTCGGCCAATGAGCGTGAGCGCTGAAGAACCAGGATCACGTGAAGAACCAGGATCACGAGCTGATTCGCCGAGCGGTGAATGACATTCGATCAAAATGACATTTACTTTCCCGTCTGACAGGGGTATTAAAGGTGCTTCGTGCCAGCAACGTAATAGGCCACCGACTTTCAATTTCATTACCCGGCTATAGAGGGGTGTACGTCTCTCGACCTATAGACTCATGACCATCCCATCTTTTTTTAGAAGGCTCAACGGTGTTTTATATCGCCTAGGCCAGTGGTCTCAAACACATTTGAGTGTAGGGTACAGATAGCCCTCACCGGAAAGGTAGGAGGCCAAAGTGAGATGGAGGGGGGGGGGGGGAGGGGTGTTCAAAATATTTTGAAGAGAAGAGACCTCGTGATTAAAACTTTTTCTAAACTCACAGGTTTCGCCGGCGACATCTTTAAAGTTGCTTTGTTCATATGACTACTTTGAGCCCTGACATGATGTAATAGCAAGAAGGAAAATTACACCACCCCGCCAATGGGCGGGTATTTTTAATATAACAATAGCGCGAGTACCCTGTCATTTCCGTTGCTGAATTCACTGAGGAAATAGCTAAGCTGTACGTGTACTTAAATATCATCAGTTAATTTGACAGTTCTTGCTTTCCGGACAATTTTGATTGCAGCACTTTGAACGAATACTTCTCTTTAAATGATGATATTTATTTAAGGCGAGAATCCTGAGCTCGTGGCACTTTATCTTTAGCAGTTGCTCCTGCCGATCGAGAGTTCGCGCAGCCGAGATGCATACTTCAAAGATAACCTCATGCTTGCATCCCAAAGGTGGAACTGCTGTACGTTACAAAAAGCTTTGAAGCTAAAAATAAAAACAAAAACAAAGAGAAAATTAACACAGATAATTATAAGCGGTGTAAATACGTTAAAAAATCATCTCTACTTTTTGAGCGAAAATAAATCGACGAGATGAGATCACTATAACGCAAGCCAATTCTAGCCCTAGAGACGTGAGAACCGGGAATCCTAGCCGGTTGCCTGCGGGCCGCGTCCCAGCGAGTCGCGGGCCGCATGCGACCCGCGGACCGTGTGTTTGAGAGCCCTGGCCTTGGCTACAGACCAGCGACTTTCGTTTTTGCACTGCAGAGGTAGGAAAGTGGAAGAGAGTCATTCATGGGCTCGTTCGGGGCGGGAATTTTATATAACCAGATTCGTGGGGCGTACATCGCCGGTGCTTGTTAACCGCGATCGCAAAGCGTCCTTAGCTGCCTATAAAACCATTGCAGTATTTTCCGTCTGTTCTCCCTTCGCATTGCCTTACCTCCGCTTTGAAGTCATCTCAATCTTCCGTGTTTTAGGTTTATTATTTCTGTCTCTTCCAGTGTATTTTGTAAGTATATGTATTTTGTAGCGTTAATGTCTTCTAGTTTGTCCATGCCCCTACCATGTTTTTATTTCTGTCTGCGTGCTGTAGCTTTCATATTTAATGTTTCTGTGCATATTTCTTCGTTCTCGACGCAGGCGTGAACGAACATAAAGCCGCTGTTTACGGCGCTACCGAAATGACTTCTACTCTTGTTACGACAGTCTGTCGCGCTATAAATTCGTCTATTGGACTCGAATTAAGTTTAGGAGGGCTGCTTTGACTGCAAGTTTACATGTCTTGAGTGTAGGGAGAGCAACGACATAGCAATCGCGACGCGAGAGCCTACTGCGCCTTAATCAGGCCGGCCGCGCTCGCTCTGCGGATATGTGAGCGTGGGACTCTCAAGCACCGTTAGTTTGCTGAGGATGCAAGACGCTACTTTGTCGTCACGAATCCTTTGCCCGTCAAACGGTTGCGAAGCCTTTGCGCCCGACGTACCCTACGCAGCATCTTTCAAAAACCGTTCGCGCAGCATCGCAACCTTCCGTTTGCGAGCGTCAGTGATTTATTGTGGGTTGAAAAACGAAAAATGTGCTGTTCGTTGTCTTTTATGTGTAACTGTTTCGTAAAAAAATTTCAATTTTAAAAACGCGAACGTAACCCTGTGCACATAATTTTATATTTATCGGTAAACAATTGTATATATGTATATATATATTTTTTTTTTTTTTAGGAATCGTGCCCAGAAAACAACAGTCACGCTTAGTTCTACATTTAAAATTATATTGTGGGTTATACGGCGTAAAACACAGTATCTTCGAACGTGCATCGTTTTGGGTTACTCTTTGGGCTGGACAGCTCATTTGGAAGTTCAGAAGCTAACCATTAAAGAGCTGTCCTGTCCATTCGGTGTTGACAGCAGGGTAGACGCTATGCGTGTTCAAGGCGAATCGTGTTTTCGGTTAGGGTCACGTGACTACAGGCTCGAAGCTGGTAATAAGGCAGAACAGCGCACCTGCCCGAAGCCCAAGGTCACACATAGCATTCACTGCACTATCAACGTTGGGAACAAGTGACAAATCCCCTTGTTGTGTTCATTGTTGGGATGCCCCTGAAGCTAAGCCTTTTTTGTGTGCACTCCACTCCCGTTTTGGCCTTGTAGGAGCTGCTGCCTTTCTACCCTTCTCACTTTCTCGCTTTCTCTCTAAGCTGAAAGCGTGGTGGAAGGTGATCACTGGCGGACCAATCAACTGTAGTCTTTCTATCGCTTGACTCCGCGCGGGGAATGTCAGAAGCGTGATCGCGTGGTTTGACGGATGACGCATCAGCCGTTGACAAACTCGGAATGCCCGCCTGCGGACCTAGTTTGGCGTGTGGTGCGCCCTGCGTGGCTGGTGTGGATTCTGCTTCTGTATTAAGTGATATCTCGTTCAAAACGTCCTACTCGTATGTCGACAACAAGCGATTTCTTCAAAGAAACCCAAGAGATTCTAGTGTTGCGTTTAGTATTCGGTTCAGCAAATGACAGCTTGTGCTACATCGTGTTGAATCTTGACGGACACCTTCCTTCCCGTTTTTGTGTTTGAGTGGTTGTTCTGCCGTGCCCGTGTGAACATAAATCTCCGATTACACCTTTCCTGTTTGGTATCGTAAACGTAAGTGTGCTGCAACCTTGCAACCATGTTCGCAACAACTGATCGTTCTTCTACGGGTACTCTTCCAAATTACTTCTAGAATTAGTCAGTGTCTATCTCCTGGAAGCCGGGAAATTGATTTCTCCGAAACTCTACCAGCGGTGACCTGCCATTGGCTGTCCGAAATCATGTCACAACTGCAGGTAGAATACTGTATTTTTTATTCTCCCTGCGTTTCATGATACCACGTTCCATGGCCAAGTTTGCGTGGATACATGTTTCATGGACACGCCTTTTGTCGACATTAACGTTTCATCGATATTCGTTACGCGAATTGCACGCAGTAGGGTCATTTCGTCGCGTGTGTATTCCTATGGCGCGTGCTCACTGACCCACCCACCCTTTCACGCTGCTCCTTGGTGAGACTGCCTGCACTCATTACAAAAAGAAAAGAAAATGAGCTATTCTGAGTTTTTTATGAAACATCGCGTATTGATGAAACGATTTGTCGATGAAACATCGTTCGGTGAACTGATTGCACCGCGAATGAGGGGTGACTACCTGTAGAATTTCGGGGAGATCATTTTGCCAGATGCCCGGAGACTGTACACTACCAAAGAATTACCCCGGTTGTTGTTTGCTTTGCAGTCTTCTCAGTTGTATAACAGTTGAGAAGTACCTTGTAAGGTTGTCGCAATGCGCGGCAGCGGTCGAAAGGGCGCACCATTCTGAAGAGCTTTGGGGGTCCTGAAGCCGCCGCTCGCAGGCGGCTATTTGTTTGTATGCACGGCGGCCTTGGTTCAGAGGGGTGGATGATAAGGGGTTTTCTTCGGTGGTGTCGGGCCCCGATAATTGCGCGCCCGCAGCAATGCAGCCGGACAGATCCTGCACGTGTGCCGGACGGACTGCATCTGGGATCGACTCGTCGGGGTCCCTTTCTTCGATCCCTTCCGACTCGTGTCGGCTTTCGTCGTCGTCTCTTCTGAGAACCGCCTTGGCAGGTGTTTACGCCGACGCCGCCGCACGTGTCCCCGACGATGTTCTCCTTTCCGGTCCTCCTCGCACCGCGTCTCTCCATCCAGGCTTTGCTTCTCAAAGGGAGCCAGGCCGGGGGGAGATATGCAATTCCTGATACTGCTTTCGGCTTCCGACTAGTGCCGGCTTTCGTCGTCTTCTTTTCTAAAGAGCCGCCTTGGCATGTGGCGACGACGATTCCGCCACACGTGGAATAGGGTGCCCGTTCGGGCCATTTTGCTGCGACCCTCCATGTGTTCGGAGACCAGTGATCACCCAAGGGTCCTTGTTCCGGCCCCATAAGGGGGGGGGGGGGGGGTGCGTGACCTCTCGTCTGTATATATGAGGGCGTCGCCGACTGCACCCAATAGGAGGGGTATTGGACTGTGATTCAGTAGAACAAGTGACGGCCACGGGTTTTTAAACTCGAGGAGGACTGGAGGAAAGTTTAGTTTTTGTACGGGCTCCAGGAGGGACCAGATATACGCTCCCGGAGCGGGTCTTGCCGCTAGGACTCCTGCCGTGTCCGGCAAGGATGACGGTTCTGTAAAATTGTGCTCTTATAATTTTTGTATTCGCTCTCAATTAGTAGACGTATTTGTTCGATTTGACGTCAATCTCCGTGATGTGTTATTCGACATCCTCGATAAGAGGCGAGACTTCAAAACTGACATCAAGCAGCTAGCATCAGCATCAAACAAGATCATCACAGAAGAAAAGAGCCTCACTTACCTCTACACATATACCTGTCTACAGAATAGGTTGTGTGTAATAAACAAAACTTCTAGGAGATTTCAAAACGTTCCCTTGTGTCTGTTTACCTTCCTTTTTGCAGACAGCTTGGCTAGTGCGATTGCAAACAACTGGGCGAGTGCTACAATGGCCGAACATCAGCACCAATGCCAGCCAACATTGGATTAGGTAGCGCTTAAATAATTGCCCACTATTGCGCCAGTATTTGCCAATGTCGGACCAACATTGTCTGAACGATGGCTGAACAGTGGCCCAACATTGGCACCAATGACTGAAAAAAACGTTGGATAGGATAGCGCTTCCAATATTGTTCAATACTGAGGTCTGTCTTTGCCAATGTTAGGTCAATTTCGTACCAATATTGGTGTGCAGCCTGGGCATTTACGCCCTAATAGCGCTCAGAAACACTCCATAAATTATTTCAGTAAATGATGTTACGATTATACTCTCATAACTACAATAAAATCTGCAAAAGCAAATACTGTGCCGAGTTTCACCTGACAGTAGCGTTGTACATACCGCTGATGTTCTAAGTAGTCGCGTGCCTAATGTATTTGTGTTAAGCATTTTACAAGCGGAAAACTGTACTTATAATTACCTGAACCAAATGAATCACACAAACGCCCCAATCGCGATGTAAGAAACTGGAAATGGCATAAAATAATCACTATGCGGACAAAGAAACACAATCACATGGTCAGTTTCCTTTGGCAGGCTGTACCATGGAGTTTGAAAAGACTAGGAGAGGGTATGACGTCATTCCGTGGCGTAATACCTCTCTCACCCTCTTCCCTATAAGAAAGTCCCGTCATACCTCGCTTGATTCATGGAGGCGTGAAGAGGAAAATGTAACAGTGATAGGTTCCACGGCTCGACCGATCATAAATGATGTGCCGGGGCGTTCGTCACCTTCAATCATCAATGACTTCGTGTCTGCCTCCTTTTCTTGGTGTGTAGAGAGCTATTGCCGAGCAGATCGAACTATGCAGAAGGCTCTTACCAGTTTGTTTTTCACCATAGCTCGGTTTTTTTGCTTTGCACACTGCATGTTTATATAGCTTCTCTAAGTAATGTATCCAGTTCTAGGCAATAAACCTAGTGACGTTGGTGAGACGCGACAAATCACATCGCCTTATAAAGCTGCTGTCGCGAGAGGATTGGAGCTTGACCCATTTAGGCGTGTTTATGTGGCCATTGCTGAAATCTTACAAAACGCCATATTATTAGCTAGCGATAAAGTTTTGCACAAGAGGCGGGTCTACAAAAATACATCCATGCCCTTCCAATCTTGTGAATAAGGATAGGCGAATGTCAACTGCCCGAAAATATTAGCAGGATTTAATGTCAAGAACCAAATAAAACATAACAAATTAAAGAAAAAAACAACTAACAACACAATTACTCTATGCGTACATTAAAAGGTACAACTAGCTACAGAATCTGAAGAATTTGTGTCTTCTCAACTGATGATTGTGGCTTTGAGCAAAATGTGCACCTGTCCCAAACGTCTGCGTTTGGGGCAGGTGCAAAACCTGCCCCAAAATCACAAAACAACACATAACAATCAGCAGGAAAGATGGCATCTGTATTTTCTTAGCGATAAATGTGGCTTCCTGTAAAAGGCGCAGCTGCCTAACTTGCGGAATTGCCTAAATTGCGGCATTTTACCCTTAAACTGTGCTAGAAGAATTACCTTCAAATAAACATTGTGCACCTCTGGAGTACGTGTTCTATCTTCGTTTGCAGCGTTGTTGAAAGCTTTGAGATCGAAATCTGTGTTTGGACATCAAATTTATGTTCGCGATCGCAAACTCCCATTAGAAGGAACTCCAAAGGCGTGGAACTCAGAAATAAATTAAAGTCTGTGAATACTCTGTAGAAATGAGCTATCGACAGTAAATATAAATTAATACCAATTATGTTGTTTTTGTATTCTGCAGTATTATCATTTTTGTTTCCTGGGTGCTAGATGTCTGTGCTTATGTTTAGCTCGTGGTATATTGGATCGGGATTGTCGTCCAAGGAAGAAAATAAATTGGTCCCATTACTTTGAAACTTTGAAAATATTTTGGTCAATATCAAGTTTGCCGGGTTCCAAAGCTCAAAAAGATCCATCGCTTTGTTAATAAAGAACAGTATAGTTAAGCTGGGGGTCTCGTGAGACAGCCGACAGATGGCGTTGGTTTGCAACTGCCGCGTGTCTCAAATCCTGGGATTGTTAGAGCAAAAAAGTTACGGGAGAAGTTAAAGAAAAAATATAATTCATATTTCCTTTAAAAAAAATGTGTAACGATACTGAGTGGGAATACTTGAGCGGCGACGGCAACGGCGACGCCGCTCAAGCCGGAAACGTGCGCCTTAGAGCTGCGCTCTAAAAATAATTTCAAGAATAAAAGCTGACGTTTTCTCCGTAGCCTCTCCTTCTAAAATCTTGATGACAAAGTTGTGGGGAGCGCATTGTTAGCGTCGTCCACAACGCGATCCCGTGGATTTCTTCATCAAGCTTCGCGTGCCCCGTGGTGACAATATTTAACTTCGGCTGAAACAGTGGGTATGATTACTGCTTGAGCATTTGATCTGGGTCATGAAAATTAAAGCCTGGACAGGCGTTCGGGCAGTTGCTCGTTCCCAGTCGCTACAATAACGGGAATAGCCGAGCCTTGCATATGCGTGGAACTCAACGTGTCACTTACGCTTTAGCAAACCATGCGCGTGGATTAACATTAAAGAGTTCTATAATAGGCGTCCCCGACGTTAGGAGTTCCTAAAAGACAGGGGCTCACCACAGCGCAAGCTCCGGACCCAAGCCAGGTTTTGGACTAGCGTTCGCTCCTAAGGCAGAAGATACCGATCTCACAGTCAGTTTCATCACGCAACCGCTGCCGCCTTGCATTGTGAAACTGAAATCTTTCTGCGTGAGCGTGATCTGAAGGTTTGTGCGAGTAGAACATGAAGCGGTGCGAGCTGTCTCTTGAACTAGTGCCTACCTCCTATGAACTACAAATATGGTGGCATCACGAATGCGTGGAACGCCTATTGGGATTGGTCTATTCGCGAGACCCCTAAGGGAACCCAACATTGTGGCGCCCTGCATTACTTGCTCAGAAAAAGATCATAATTGTCGATGCACTATTAAGCGCGATCAAAACTAGTGAATGGTGCAACAGGCTCTCGCTTTGCGTTACATCGTTTTCTAGATTGTCTTCCTAATCTAGTCGAGGTAAAGCCTGACTGGTCGCGCTGATTCTTGATATGACCTCGCTTCGCGAATCCCAGATTCTTGTCTTGCCTCAATCTGGAACGAAAACGAGTTCACAGAAAGTTAATACAAGGGAACGTATAGGCACTGACTCGCAACTGTCTCAAAAACTTCAGAAAAAAACTCTTCAACCACATGACAAAATGCGCGCGCGTGACTTTTCGTTCCTTGTAGAGCGGGTGGGATATACTGGTTGTTGTAACATGTGGCAGAAGCAACCCAAGACAAATTGGACGATGTGGTTGTTATCCCCATCAAAAACATCACCTGTCTTTACAAGACAGTGGGGGCCATCATTTTATGCATTCAAAACGCCTTAATTTTCTTGTTTAGGAAATGTCGGGTTCGATAAGTTTGGGTAGAGAAGGCGCGTGAACACTAGTAGTGCATGTACGAGCCTCTTGCTTGAATGTCTGTCATGGTTGCTCGTGTATCAATGAAACACGAAGATCTTTTTTCATACCAAAACGTCTGGCAAAAGCAGGTCAACTCTGCCAAAGTTGAAACAAATCGCGAAAAGTCGAGCAAAGAGCGAGCTACAAGGGAGAGTTAGAAAAGGCTTTCGTGAATGGAAAACCACGAAAGCATAGAGGGTGTTCTTTGAAAGGTGGGCCAAATCGCTCCTTCGAAAACTACGCGTCGCACAGAAAAATGATTGATGCCGTAGTGTCTGTGCCAAAGGGCAATTAAGAAAATGTGTTAGTGTTCGGTATAATAAACAGATATCTCCAAGCGTTCGGCCATGCTTCAAGCCACCCTAACTTTTGATCACAGGAGGCAGGAGGCAGCGCCCGGGACGTCTCGTGATCAGCATGCGCAAAGCTAAAGCAAGGTTATGGCACTTGCAAAAAAAACTAAAGTTGGCTCGATGCATTGCGGGAGAGGCGGCGTCGTGTTCAAACTGTCTAGTGAGATCGTGGTATTGGGTAATGGTGATGACGATATTCTTTATTGTAGAAGGGATGGCGCTGTGGCCTCAGTGGGGAAGGTGGCTAGGGAAGAATAAGTTCCCATTCTGCGGTCAACGCCGGTCGAGCACTTTCATAACGAGAGTAGTGTCCCTTTAGTATGAGCGTCGTTTCTGGGGTGACCCAGTCCTGCAGATTTTTGATGCATGGGTTTAGGTACTCGTCTCTTTTCCTGTAAGCCGGTGCAGTCCCATAAGAGGTGCTGAATAATTGGAAGAACGCCGGCAGAGCACGTAGTGCAAGTTACCGGCGTTTTACGGTGTCGGTTTCCTGTAGAGCTTGACTACGAATTCCAGCGCTTTAGCAACATCTTGCAAAACAGCATAAACACTAACGCTCGCAACCAATTTTAGACGGTTCGCCAATATCTGCTTTAAAAACGCATCGCGCTGTGACTTACTACAGAAGCGCAACAGTGATGAATGCTAAGAGTGAAAATATCATCTGAATAACTTAAGCCTGAACCACATAGAGCGTATTTGCGACGTATTTGCGGGCGTTTTGGCGGGCGTAATCCGGACGTACAGCGGACGTCGGGACGAGCGCTTCCTCGGTCGGCGTAAATACGAGCGTATTCGGCGATCCAACCAAGACAGATCTCGGTGCTCCGGTGTATTTCGGCGTGGCGTTTCCGGAAGCGTGCGGCGCGGTGCCGGCCAATCAGCTCCCGAGTTGAAAGATGGCAGTTGCTCGAGAACTGGCTTGCTTAGCTATGCGGCCGGCCGGCTGGCTTGACTCAGCCGCCGAAATGGGAGCTCGCTTGCAGCGTTCGCTGGTTTATCGGCGAACTGTACGAAATCGCAATATCTCTTTAGAACAATCGATGGACGACTGAGAAAGAAGAATATACCATCTATGTTGCGGGCGATGTGAAAAAAATTACAAAAGGAAGGGTTTTGTGCACAGATCGCGGCCGTCCTCTTTCCGGGAGTTTTTGGCAACTCGACATTTGCAACGAACATTTATGAAACAGGTGTTAGCAAATTAGGCTTTGGTTGCTGAATAAGATTCAGTTATTTCTGTCCTCTTGAGGAACGCAATAATATAGCAGCCGCTCTATATTTTTCCTCCGTCCATGAAAGGCGCGAGTCGGGCTACACTGCACCAAACGCCGAGGAGACGTCAACGAAAAGCGCCGTGTGTGGTTTCGTGACCTTCTCCTCTTCCCTTCTGTAAACAAAGCGCCCGCCAAATCCCGTAATTACGCCCACTGAAACGCGCGTAAATTCACCGAGAATACACCCTATGTGGGTCGGCCTTTACATCGTTAAAAACAAAAGAAAAAAACCTCTCTGGGGCAGTTTATGACAGCATTCGCCGACGCTACGTACAATCTGAGCAATGCTGCCGAGACATGTCGCAAACATTGAGGACGCCCCGGCGCCAAGTTAAGCACATTACCTTCAGAAAGTTTTCATTACGCTTCCTCAACGCGTCGCGCCTCTCTTTATTGTACGATGTTCAAAGTGCGATCGAGATATGTTTTATTTACTGAACAAAAAACAATATATTTAAACCCTCAGAAACACCTACTTCTCGTACAGACATGATCGAACGGGGTGCGGCATCGTCTCTTAGAGAGAATGCATTACCGAGAGTTTCCAAGTGCTCGATCGATCTCATGTTATTTCCGAGCCGCTTTTTCAATACGAGTTGCGGGGGGTGGGTAAGCGGTGATCGTCTGCGAAGGTTCCCGCCTTTTTCCCTGATATCCTCCTCGCCACAAGACAACGCAGCGCATGCGGACTTATTACTGCAGGATGTGTGCGCGATTTAGCTACCAACACTCCCTATGTCTTGGCCTGGACCCTCTGCACAATCTAGTCTTTCAACCCTCGCACTTCACGTTGCGCCACCTATCGGCTGCACCTACAAGTCACCGAGCACCGTTGTTCGCAACGAGTTATTCTTTATTTTTTTTTAACTAAATTATTTATTTGTTGATATTTTCTATCCAAACTATCCAATCACACTTCCAGTCTAAGCTCTCACCAGAAATGATCGAATGACTTATTTTTCGCCTGCCGCGTCTGGCGAAACATATGGCGTTCCCAGGTTTTGTTAACGTTTGGCATGCTGTATTCTTCAAACTTCTGAACCACCTTGGCATAGATTTTCCTTTCGTCTTCCGTGAGCATGAAGGAGTTAAAATATCTAATGCTTCAGCTGCCGCGATATGCAGCAAGATGGCCATCTTCTTCCTATCTTATCGAACGGCCTGGGCATACACCGTTGCTCGAGGAGCAGCTGCCGACTCTGAATAGAATGTGTCCAGTTGTCTGCGACATTGCCTAACAATGGTGAACCCTCCCCTAATAAAAAATACACCAGGCAATCCTGGTGTGACATCAGAAAATCCTGGTGCGACACCATATTATCTGGTGCGCCCACCAGCAATGCTGGTGTATCGAGCACACCAGCCTGGTGTGCCCACCAGAAATGCTGGTGTACCCGCACATTAGCCTGATGGGTATACCAAGAGAGTCTGGTGTCACACCACAAGGGCTCATGTGCCCACCAGGCAGCCTGGTGTGCACACCACGCAGTTGTATGTGACACCAGAGTTGTGTTTTTGTTGACTTTTCCCCTCGTCCGCGAGCGTGTTTTCTTTTAGTTTGTGTGCCGCCCCGCCCCCCGACAGGGTGCCTTGTTTCCTCCCGTCTTGGTGGTCGCCGGAGACCCCGCGGCGGGCGCTTTGTGCTCAAGAAACGTCCCCCTCGTCCCGAGCGGTTTCCCGGGTGGCCTTGAGCAGCTTGGGGCGCTCGGCGGCTCGCCTTTTCGGGGGTTTCTCTTTCCCTTTCCGCCAGTATTCTTGTTTAAGTTTGTGGGAGCCGAGGATGAAAGACGAGGCAGAGGACACGTGATAGGCGGTCGGCGGAGAAGACACGAGCTGGAGCGAGACAGTGCGTGCTACGCGAGGCAAAAGCTGGGCAGGAACATCAGGGCCGGGCTGCCTGGCCCTGCCCATGGCGAACCCCGGAGCGGTCCACCTGCGAGGTCTGGAACAAGACCGGTGGAAACGGCGAGCCCTGGCCATCTGGTCTAGGCTATGACGATCCCGGGGTGGTTCCGCAGCGAGACTCAAGCAGTGATGGCCCGGGACAGCCAGCCTACGCAGCGCGGGCGTGGGAAAGGCGATCCGCAGGCCTGGGCACGGACTCCGACTGTGAGCTCTGAACGACGGGCGACAACAAGGGTCGGCGGGCCCGGACTACCAGCTCTCGACGACGGGCAACCGGGAGGTACAGTAAACCAATCCGCTGTCTTCTCGTTGTGCTATGTCACTCCCTGGGTGACGGGCGGAGCGCATACCGATCGGGCGGCGATTGTTGGTACTGGGACCTCCATAAAGAACCCCTCATTAAAATGGCGCCCAACGTGGGGCCAATTCGGTATGCCACTGCTCTATCGTCCCCAGCGAGTCCCACGAATTCATTGAGCGGGTTGTTCACTAACGCTAACGATGCCCGTTGAGACAAATTATGTTGGGATTTGGGCGACTTGTCTCACAGCAGAGCTCAGGAGGTGTATCCTCAAATCGAGTACCTAAAGGGCTCGAAGGACGAGGTTGCGGACGCGCTTTCTCGGGTACGCCATAATAATGGTTGGCAGGAGACGAGGAGCGCGGTTAAGATGTTAGAAAGTCGTCATCGGAGGCAGAGGAGAGGCATGGCATGTTCGCTGGAAGGCAGAATAACGACAGGCAGGAGGGGAAACACCCAGGAATCATTGCAGATTTAGGATTTAGGCTTAGGGTGATGCGGTAGGCAAGTAAGCACTTGTCGAGGCCCGGGGTGCAGATTGGTTTTGTCAGTGGGTGTCGGAAAGATTGCGGGAATGGCAGTCGACACCGGGAACACTGGCGGACGTGATTGTCAGCGGGTGTCGGATAAACTGGCGGAAATTGCGGTTGACACCGGGAACGCTGGCAGGCGAGTTAATGAGCACTCTTATTTGTAACTGCTGGGCCAAGACGGCTAGTTTACTTCGCGTCACTCCAACAATCGACGGAGGGCAGAGAGACGACTCCCTTTTGAGGGGGGTCGTTCCAGGAAAGCTACGAAATGATTTATAGGATCCTTTCTCGACTGCATTCTGGCCGGTCGCGGCAGTGGCAGCAAGACTTTTAATAAGTTATGTTGTTTCACGACCTGACCGGGGATGAGGCGGTAAACTTTTAGGTGGCTTGTAGCTGTCCAGCTTGCCTTGAGGCCTGGACGGTTAAAGCGGGCTCGCTCGCCGAGCTGCCGCCCTCCGAGGACCGAGCAGTCCCTAGGGCTCGTATACACGTGAACGGAACGGTACGCTGACGCTTACATCGAGTAGCACATGGTATATGTAGCCGTCGCGGAACGCGGGTATAGTATATGGCCATCCCGCCACAGGCTTTGGATCCCTTCGCTTGCGCAAAAGATGGACTAGGTTTACACCATCGTTACCTGTTCTGAAGGAAACTCACGCTTTGAGCAACGCAGCTAGTGGTTTTGCCGCACCACTTGCTCCGAGGTGAGAAGGGCACCCGAGGTATATAGACGCGAGCGTCGTGTCTTACTTCTAGGATTACTTGGCGAGATACAAACGAGGAGGCTTGCCCTGTTCACATCGCTGACTTGAAAGGATACTACCGTCGTCGCGATGGGGAAGACGTATAACATGAGGTTGCGGTAGGACATAAGGAATCCCCTGTTCTTGGCAACCCAGGAGCGAGCTCTGGAATGCGGACTTGCTGAGTTAGCCGCACGGTACATGAACCCGTCGGCAAGGAATTTGGCGGTGGAAGCTATGGCCACTGCCAAAGTCTGCGGCAGAGAATTTGTTCGTTGTGTGTAGTTTTAACACTTTTTTTGCGCAGAATAGCTTCTTGGAAAGACGGCCATAGACGGCGTAACCCAGGAAGCCCACCGGGAGAGAAGACGGGCCCATTCGTTTTCCCAAGTGCACAGGGTGGCTCACAGTTGTTCGGCCTGACGAACGGTTCAGGCGGGCAGTTCTGAGCCCGCCGCGACATCTAAGCGGAACGGTGCAAGTCCGTCCGCGTCGGCCGAACCAGCAAGCACGCCCCCTGCTGCATCGCGGTGAGTGGGACAGCGTGCTGCGGACAGGTCAGCATTGTCTGCCGGCTTCAATGGCCAGCACCACCTACGCCGCTTTCGGACGCTGCAACGTGGCCACTCCGGCAACAGCAACAGTGGCCGCCCATGAAGCCCAGTTGCTCCCTGAGGCCCATGAAGTCCCCCCAAGTCCGGGCCTTGATAGGGGGGAGAGTGTGGGAGCCGAGGGTGAAAGACTAGGCAGAGGGCACGTGACAGGCAGTCGGCGGAGAAGATACGAGCTGGAGCGAGACAGTGCGTGCTACGCGAGGCAAAAGCTGGGCAGGAACATCGGGACCGGGCTGCCTGGCCTGGCCCATGGCGAACCCCGGAGCGGTCCACCTGCGAGGTCTGGAGCAAGACCGGTGGAAACGGCGAGCCCTGGCCATCTGGTCTAGGCTATGACGATCCCGGGGTGGTTCCGCAGCGAGACTCGGGCAGTGATGGCCCGGGACAGCCAGCCTACTCAGCGCGGGCGTGGGAAAGGCGATCCGCAGGCCTGGGCACGGACTCCGACTGTGAGCTCTAAACGACGGGCGACAACAAGGGTCGGCGTTCCCGGAATACCGGCTCTCGACGACGGGCAACCGGGAGGTATAGTAAACCCATTCGCTCTCTTCTCGTTGTGCTATGTCACTCCCTGGGTGACGGGCGGAGCGCATACCGATCGGGCGGCGATTATTGGTAGTGGGACCTCCATAAAGAACCCCACAAGTTTGAGAAATAAAGTAGTCTTCTTTGTGAGTCGAAGTCGTCAAGATGTTTGTTGGTGCGCTTTCCTGACTTCCGTCAAACTTGGTCTTGTAGAAAAACAACAAAGAAAGCTAGTAATTATTACAGTTTTAGTGCCGAATTCCGGGAATTAACATTTAGATCATGCGCACTACGAGCGAGGAGGGCGTCGACCGCCTGAAGCGAGAGAGGATTACCTTGCGAGCCGCCACAACAAATATCATCAACGAGATTGGCGTCCTGCTGGCCACGGATCCAACCGACATTGGTGAGCTCCAAGAAACATTTTATATTCTTCTACTTAAGGAGGCTTTCCTGAAAGAGCTGGACAAGGAAATCGAGCCATCTTTTGAATATGATGCGTTAGAAGAGGAGAGTTCTGGCGAGGACGGGTACGCGGAACGGATCAGCGTAACTAAGACACGAGTCAACCGCAAGCTTAAAGGCTAAGAATTGCAGAACGACAGGGCGTCCAGTTCTTCGACGCAGGGCAGTGGCTCCGGACAAACTCCAGTTGATCACGGCCAACTCCCTGCAACAGTAAAGCTTCCGAAGCTTTACTGTTGTGCTTTTTTGTTTTGTTTTTTAATAAAGTAATTATGGCAGCAGCTTTGTTTTCAAACTTATAATTGTACCCTTTTTTGTGAGTAAACCAACACCCAGTCAACAGGTGCTCTGGTATCACAACACAACAAAACCTGATGCTCCCCTACTGAAAAAAAACATTTGAAATTCAAACGGGTGGGAAACTGGTCACCCGTTTGAATCAAATGGGTGGCAAACCTGTCGATCCGTTTGGATCAAACGTGATTATGGGATACGGGTACCCGTTTGAAACGGTACCCGTTCGATACGGGTACCGTTTCAAACGGGTACCCGTATCCCATAATCACGTTTGATACGGGTACCCGTTTGATACGGGTACCCGTTTGATACGGGTGCCCGTTTGATACGGGTGCCCGTTTGATATGGGTGCACGTTTGATACGGGTGCACGTTCGACCAGGCACGTGACCACATATTTGAATGCGCCATTCGGATAGACAATTTATTCGCTAGCCCTAAATAGGTATCGTCTGGAAGGTTGGTCATCTGTAACTTATTTAAGACGTCCCGAAATTCATAGACCTATTTCTCACATGGAGGAAACACGTGGAAAAAATCTTGCTCGCACAGGTGCTTGCAAATGGGCAGAAAAACAGACACAAAACATCGTTTTCAATTCGCCTAGAAGTTTATTACAACTTATTTTGTAGACAAGTACAAACGTGCAAGCGTTCTGTGAAATGTGAAGATGCACTCTTATACTGCCGAGGTAATTTCAGACTATATGGCAGACTTTGGGAAAAATTATTTTCCCGGCTGCCGCGACATTAAACGCTGCATAATTCTCTAGATAATCTGGAAGAGTACGCGTAAAAGAACGGTCAATCGTTGCCAACAAGCAGGTTGCAGTGCACTCACCATAATAATAGCTGACTTGAAAGATGTAATCCAAAATATAAGTGGACACGGTCAAAGCAGGACAACCACACAAACACAAAAACGAGAAAGAAGGCTCCTTGAAGTTTCAACACGATGCGGCGCACAAGCTGTCATTTGCGGAACACAACCAAACCGCAAGAATTCCTGACTTCTTTGAAGAGTCGCTTGTTGCCGATATACGCGAAGGACTTTTCGAACACTGATAGCTTTGGTGCACATCCAATACGTTGTCGGAGACATCCTAATAAGACCGCAGGGTTAGACGACAGATCGAAGCAGGTGTGACGAGCGAAGTTCAAACTGCAACTGAGACCAAGCAGACAAAGAAAAAAGCGGCTGCTGGGCGCGCCGTTCCGGATCTCGATGGCTATCAGTGTGTAGCTCGCGCGCTGCTGCGGGTCACATGACAGAGCTGACCAGAGGGGAGGAAGGGGGCAAGGTCAAGGCGAAGGACACCGGGACGCACCCCACCCTTCAATAATAGTAAAAAAAAAAATTGCGGTTAGCTTTTTTTTTGCAGTTAATGTTAGGGGAGAGGGTGCACCAACCGCTGTACCGCTGTACACGCGCTTTCCTCCTCTCTTGGAATTACAACAGAACGTTGACTATGCCGCGTTTGCAGCCTCGGAAAGCAGGCGAAATCTTTTAGCACGCTCGAAACCTGGAAATGGCGCGCGCCGCCCTGAAGCTCGGCTTGCGCCCGAGAGAAAAAAAAGCACCCTGCGCGAGATCGTAATTTGACTGCTGAAACAGCGGGCCTGCCCTCGCAATGCTCGATGTTCGTACAGCCACGTGTTCGCGCGTTACCTTCGCTGAGACTTGAATTGAGGCGAAAGGGAGTCACGAAGTATTTTTTTTCACGCGGTCGCGTCTTCTGCGAGAGAGATTCGAGCTGAATAGGTAAATTGAAGCAACAAAGAACGCCAAAGTTTTACAATTCTGTCAAAAATATCGACAAAAATGTCAACGTCGCATGTTTACGTAAAAAAAATGTTTATTGTTGTTGCAGTATAAGCGAACATCAGCTCAATCAAAATATAAATATAATTACTTGCATTACGCGGACGATTGTAAATCGATGAACCGGCGCTCCCGGCTTTCCCGAAACCGGCTGCCACTGCTGAAACTGGCGTGCCGATGCCCCCGACCTGTACGTTCAGTATTAAACGGGCTCCGGAGAGCCGTTTGATTAATCCGGTACAGCTTGCCGGTCACCGGTCACCCGTTTGTGCAACATGGCCACCGGTTTGAGCAAACGTGCGACAACTTAGCCCAAGCGAGTGACCCATTTGCCCAGACAACTGACCCGTTTGCAAAAGAAGTGACCTGTTTGCCCAAATAGGTGACCGTTATGGCTCATACGGGGGACCCCATTGAGCCATACGGGCGACCCCTTTGTTAAACTGGTGGTCGGTATTGCTAAACTGTTAACGGTATGAACCCGTTTACTTTCATACAGGCACCAAATGGTTTTTTTTTCAGTAGGGTCCACCACAACACCAGACTGCTGGGGTCGCATCTGAACACCAGAATGCTGGTGTCACATCAACACACCAGATTTCTGGTGTCACACCAGAACACCAGATTGCTGGTGTGAAAATATCCTAAATTACATCTGTGAAAAAGTCTGGTGTAACATCAAGTCACACAAGCCTTTGCCTGGTGTATTTTTCCCTAAGGTCTGGAAGTTCCAGAGGCCCCAAGCAGATGGCAAGACTCGTCGGGTTCAGATAACCATCAAATTTTGGCGACATGTGTACATTTTTCATAAAAGCATAAAGGAACGCATTGCTTGTGTGTTATGCACGCGCACTTTCTGGCTGGCAGAAATTACGAGGGAGCGGTAGCTGGATTGTAAATTAGCAGGTGTGGACTGTGATTTATGTAACTAGTCGAAACGTCTATTGATTAAACGACTACATCGTTTGGGCGTGTGCTCAGGACAACCGGCTCGGCGCTTTCTTCAGGCAACCCGAACGCGGCCGCTGCGTGAGCACGGATACATGGGGCATTTTGAACTCGTACAAACTAGGGTGCCTCAATGTCATTCTGTTTAGTGTGATGCCATACTTTTAGTACTCGATGCCGTGCGCACGCGCTCACTGGGAAAATACAAAGATATCTACGGAAACAAGATGTCACCGTAGTACAATCAGCACCGCGAGCGCGTGTAGGAACACGCTCGTTCACGTTCTTCGAAACACAAAATACAGAAAGATAAATTTGTGTATTTTTAAGGAATGCGTTAGAATGAGCCTTGAATGCGCCACAGACGACTATCCTTTGGAAACGCTAATGCTGAACCCTTCACGTCTCTCTTTTGGCTTTCTCTTTTCTTCTCTTTGGCTTCCCGTATTTTCTGTTGCCTCTTTTTGGTTTTGTTACAAGGTCACCGTTAGCGTTCCTCAAAGAAAGACATGTATGGCGTTTTCCAAGGATCATGGTAACAGATTCCCTAAACATCCACTAATGAATCTTCGTGTAATTTTGTTTTTCATTTTTCTCAGTGGACGTCGTCGCCCTTGAATCCGATAATTTCTATCACTCTTGGAAAGAACCACATTCATACCACTAGTAAATGATCCGCATCCAAATCCCACATGAATTTAACCATATCTATCGCTTTAACTACACACACATTACAGCCCACGCACCGATGCTACGGAAACTTAGAGCGATGAACAACCGTCTTTGGAAGAGCGACAAATGAGCACGCCCGCATTCCACCGCTCCGCAGGGCAACACCTACGAGCTAACAAAGCCGTCATACTGAAGGAGAGGGCGTCACCAGAGAAGGCTAACGCTGGACACAGATTTGTCACTACAATTCCGTCAAAGTTCGGCTTAAACTTGACTAGAAGCCGAGCGCTGACGCCGCACTCGTGTCCAACCTGTGTTCAACGTTGGCCTCCTCTGGAGACGCCATCTCATTCAGCACTGCTGCTTTGTTATCTAGGAGGCTAGGAAGTGCGCGTCTTCTCTTCTCTCGCTCCGCGTCCCCTGTGCATGTGACTTTAACAAAAACGAAAGGGCGCATTTCAACAAAAACCCCTTGGTGTCTTTCAATTTCTCATCGCCGGGGAGAGAGGAAAGGTTGACGCGTGTTGACGTCAGCGCTTCGGACCAATGGGAGCATCGCATCCATCACCGTCCTCTCCTCCTTGTCTCTCTCTCTCCGGCGCTGACAAACAAAAAACACCACCGGGTTTTCGTCGAAACAAGCGATGTAATGCGATCGCGTAGAAAAAGACCAATATGCTTTCGGAACCAATTGGCCAGATGTCATCACCCAAAGCAGAGCGAACATGAAGGCACCCAAGTACAGTTCATCGGCCCGCGAAGAAGGGAGTTTTTTCTTGGTGTCCTTCGTCAATTTCTATCTGCCAGTGTCCATTCTTCATATCCATCGACGAAAGGTGCCGGGACTCGCGTAGTCGGTCGAGTGTGTCGTCGATGCAAGAACAGGGCAGCGTCCATCTTCATCACTGTGTTGAGCTTTGGGGAGTCCCCGCAAAACCTAGGCGTTCTGGAATTGTTCGTAACCAGTACGACTGGAGAGGCCCACGGCCTACTTGAAGGATGGATGATGTCGTTGGACATTCATTGAACTTGATCCGCCCTGTCCTTTCTTTCCTTTGATGATACCCGGTGCGACCGCCGATGCACCGGGAGCCCGTCGTCGTTGGTAACGAAGCGATGCTTCATAACCGTTGTTTGAAGCAGCTTCGACGACGTTGCAAAACAGCCGTTGAATTCTCTGCGAAGGCTCGTCAGCCGTAGTTGCTCCGTTGAGAGCAGCTTCGGGTTAATGGAAAATTTTAGCGCGTCGGTTTAGAGGGACACGGATTCGAAATCAGAAACAGTGCAGCTGGTTCGTTCTGTGAAAGCGTACGTCAAAGTTAACATATCTCAGAGGATCGTAAAAGTGTTGCAAAAACGTATATGATGATGATGATTACGTTTGACCTGTGGCGGAATCTACTAGTACGAATGTGGAATATTCTGCAGCGCGCACATCCGCGGCTAGTGTTTCCGGCGTACGACTGATGTAAACGATACGGCCGACGTAACATTTGTTGGCTGGAATTTCAAGACCTGCGAAGCCAGATAAGTACGAAGTACCTTAACGTCCGCAAAAGTATAGTAATGTGTCTTCGCTATCTTCAACTTGAACCATTGTTTACGTTATGTGCTGTCGAACCAAATCATTTCGTCTGCTGGCGGTCGCCACGGCAGCTAGTCAGCCCGGAGATCGCAAACATACACTAGCATGCGTAGTTTACACCGTTCACCACCGATTAGCATTGTGAACAGTTCTTGAAATGACTTGGCTCCACCTCTCAAAATAACGCAATGTAAGACGATGACAAATCACCTGCCGCCGTCCTAAGCCTAACGCTCGGCAGGGACGGCGGAGTCAGTATCCAAACCGACGATCGTCTTTTTTACCCGAGTCGTGAAGGTGCTTACTGTGGTGCGGTGACAACTTCAGCGGCCGGAGTGGGAGAGAAAAACAAAAAGAGCCTCCGGAAGCCCCCAAAGACTTGCGCGCGCATGCGCAGTTGTTTCAGCGTTGCCTTTGAGTGGTTTTTGTCGAAACGGCTTGATAAAATTCCATAATAGGGAGTTTTCGTGGATCGTTTTCGCCGTCCTGCAACACTCTCCGCATCCCCCCCCCCCCCCCATGCAAAAAAATTCTCTATGGTCGGATATAAAAAATCCTTTGTATGGCCGGGTATAGAAAATTTGCCCAACTAGCTTAGCGCCTTCTATGCCTGTATGTAGCTTTTCCTATAGTCTCCCCTATGTCTGCCCATAGTTTTTCCAATGGGAAGCTATAGACCTTTGTATAGTTTACTTTATGGGTCTCGTTAGAAAGAATGCTACAGCCGCCTATGGTTTTGATTTTGGTTCCGTTAGCCGTTTATAGCTTTTTGTATGATCGGCTATAGAGATCTATATGGCTTACTCTATAGATTTTTTTAAACAGAGTGCTATAGTAGCTTGTGACTTTTCGTGTGGCTTCTTTAGCCGCATACTGCTCTCTGTTTGGTCCGCTATAGCTTATTCTATAGTTCGTCCTATGATTTTCTTTACCCATTGTGCTGTAACTTTTCCCGTAGTTTCTTTAGCCGTCCATAGCCCTCTGTATGGTTTGCTATAGCTTATTCTATAGCGTATCCCAAGGTTACTAGAACACTCATTTGGGAAACTCACCGTTGAAACATGGCCGGCTGGCGTCCACCGAGACCGAGCTAAATATGATAAAAGTGCCACCCTTTAACGAAGAGTTGAAGCATGAAAGTTTCCTTATATGGCTACTGCTAGAGTCACTGAATGTTACCAGAGCACACTTTTCTCCTTTACTGTGGTCAACTAGAGCTTTTGTAAAAAAATTTTCCCTAAAATCAAAAGAAGAAAAACTCTTTTTGTATGAACTTTTATTGGAGTTTAGTGCAAAATGCCAGAGACGTGAAGTTTTCTAAAATCTTTAGTTTACAAGGTTTAGCGACACAATTAATGCTCTTTTTATACAACCATGTCTCACCGGTGATATCAGGTAGCGCGTCCCGACCTGGGCGCATCTTAACTTCGGATAAACATCGTGGAGCGTCCCCTTGGGAAAGGGGGGTCGGCATCCCTCAAACCCCTTCCCCCTTATATGTTTCGGTGCCAAAATGGCCGATTAAAGCCAAAATAGCAGTCGTGCAGTTCCCCGAGTAGCCGCGGCGGGAGAAATGGTGGCGTCGCGATTGCCATTAGCTAGTTTCTATAGAACAGATCGTGTCACTTTTATTGCAAAATAATTAACTGTCCATGGAGCGAGCCGACTTCATCAGCCGCGCCAAACGGCAGATAAATTCGTGAAGCCGTGATCTAAATCCTGCCAGCTTTAAAGCCGCGCAAAAAGCCACGCAAAACGGCAAGTAAATGAAGCCGAAGGAGGCCGCCGCGTGTCAGTTTCAATCAGGTGCCACCCCATGGCACTGCGTGCCCCCGCATCGGCAAAAGGAATTGGCTGGCGCGCTCGGGCGGTGGCACGGCCACCCGAACCACTGCCTACTAGAACTTCAAGGCCTGCACGCTCGCTTTTTTTTATGTGCTGACGTCACCCCGCCTTGCCCAACGATTTCGCGACGTTGGTTTGCCGCCTGCCCAGCAGATACCGCTAGCGGGGCCGTCGCTACCTTCGCTCCCCCGGCCGGTTGGGCAACAGCGTCACCGGTCACAAATGTCAACTTTAAGCACTCATTGCTTCGGTGTGCGTTCGGTCGCTATTAACATGAAACTGTATGCACTGTGGTTCTAATGCATGCGGACAGCTGTGATCTTGTTGGTTCTGTGCACTGCTTGGTTTACGAAACGGGATGGGCCGTTGCTTTGCGCCCAACTGTCGTGGGATCCACGACACTGGGTCGGAGGTCCGTGTCTTCTCGTTTCCGAAAGGCGACGACAGAAGAATGAAGTGAAAACGTGCGATGCGTCGTGACGACATTGAGATCGCCACCCTACATGGTCCCAAGGTAAGATTTTGTGTTTAAGAAAATACAAGCTTCTAGTAGCAGCAGGGGAGGAAAGGAGGGGGGGGGGGCGATTTAGTCGTGGGTTTATTTTAACATGACTGTCGTGCCACTTTGGGAACAGCAGTGTAGCGTCTCACTTGCACGAAACAGTGCATCGTCGGTCGGGACCTCCGCTTCGACAGTCAACAGTCCCTAAAACTGTTTTAGCGTTTTCCTCTGATTTAAAAAGTTTATGAGCTTCAAAACAGATGGTTTCCTTTTATAACATGCCGCTTTCGTGCGCTTTGAAGTTAGCGCGTGATAGCAGTGCAAAATATTTTCTGCATGCGGTGCTAACCGGCATTGCAGACCCTCTTCAGGTGGTATTATTGCCTTTAAAAAATTGTGTGACTCGATACGCGCAATTGTTTCTTTGTGTCAACCGGTCTTTTCACGTCACCGTCTCTCTTATTGACGTTAAATCGCCATTGGTACTTTCTACGTGGTCTGGAGCATGCCACTCGCCTGTCAGGCAACCTCCTAGATAATCAACGCGAAAAAGAAAATTTGGTTTTAAAAGGTTCGACTGCACTCTCTTCAAAACCACTGAGGAATAAAGCAGCTTGCGCAAGGCTCTGTCGTATGTATTAGAGAACATGCACTCGGTGAGTTCCAGCTGTCTGTCCCTCCTTTAAACAACGCTGTCTCTCCGGCTGTAATTTGCAGGTGTGTGAGCTACATTTCAAGCAAGAGTACCGGAGGACTACCTTATCGTATACTGACTCAAATGGCAGGACTATAAAAGCATCATGAGCCGTCCCCGGTTGACACCAGATGCAGTGCTCAGAATATTTACCAATATCCCTGCTTACTTCTCTGTCTGTGCGCCAGTCCGATAAAAGCCGGATTCCAAGAGGAAGCGTGTTGAGGCAACGCGGCTACAAGAAGCCATCCATCTTTCACTATCAGAGCACCAAGAAAAGGAGCAAAAACAGATTATCGTCCTAAGACCAGTTTTTTCACGGCTTTCAAATTTTCACGTCGCAGACTTCTGGCTGATACAGAAAGCCAAAAGTGCGGTTCTGTTCGTGCACATAGATGACAGCATGGTATACTCGGAAGTTGAACGCTCCGTAGTAGTTAGGGACACCATGAAAGTGACTACCTCTTGGCGCGGGTGAGGTTGTGCTTTGATGAAGTCGCCATTCTCGACACATTAAACGACATACGACAATTTCAATTTGTTCTAGACATAATGCAAGCGTTCAAAGCCCCAGACGTGTGCGAAGAAGACGAAAAACTAACAGCTTTCATCGATTTCCTTATTTCGCTTCTGGACGACCTCGCTAGAAACGAACTTTTGCCACAAGAAAAACCAGAAGCGCTCGCATTCCTGATGAAGAAGCTGCACCTGCTTCCTAAAAGAGCAACGTTCAGGTATTCTACGGAACTGCACGTATTCTCAAGCATATTTTACACTATCTCGCCTCATCTATACAAATTTGTTCGTAGCTGTGGGAAGCTAACATCGCCTCACAGGTCTACAGCGCTGAAGCTTTGCAGCAAACACAACGCGACCCCACCAAATGAGCAGAATTATGAAGAATTGCTGCATTTCATAATGAAAAGGGCAGGCCTCCTAAAGCCACACGAAAGAGTAGTAACATTACATAGGAAAAAAATCTACATTTAAGAGTATTTTGATTACAAAGGAGGCTCTCTCGCCGGAAGCGCGTCAAACATTTCCGAAGCTGCAAAAACTGCATGTCTTCATGACCCAGTCTCTACTTTCAGCGCACAAGGATGTGGTCCACATTTTGCCAGTGTCTATGATTGATGCGAACCGGCTGCCCGAAGTACTACAAAAAATTATTCTAGGACTTGAGAAAGTGGGACACACAGGGATTGCCGTTATCACTGAAACTAAAGCAGTAAAGAGAAAGGTGATGTTCTTGCTTTCAAAAGAGAAGACGTTAGATATAGTGTACCCACATCCAGCAGATGACTCAGGAAAATTGTTCTACATTGTAATCCCTTTGCACATATTGAAGTGTATCAGGAACAAATGGATCAATAAAAAAAACTCCAGGCACCTGCATTTTCATTCTAGAGTTCTCAAGCACTAAGTCGCGGGTGGAGATTGCAGGCACCTAATTTAAGGCGCTTCGTGATCTACATGCTTTTGAGCAACAAGATCTGTCAAAATTTGGCTATGGGCTGACGTACAAAGCGTTACATTCATCGAACATTGAACGCAAGAATGTAAAACTTTCCCTGAAGGTGATTAGTCTATTCCCTCTGGAAGCCCTGAGAACACATGAAGGCAACTTGGTTTGATGTATGCTTTAGAAACCACAGACGCCATTGTTGTGGCACATCGGTAGTGGAGCATTGTCAATGTACAGACTTCTTGCAAGGGCAGGCGCCTTCGGAAGGCCAATCAAGAACCATTCAGAGCTTTGACAGACATGCAGTCGGAGTTCCTCAATGCTTTGGTGAACTGGCTTGACATATGGGGCAGTGTCAAAATGGATACTAGCGCTTTAACAACAGACACACACACGGCAATCCAACTGGCATCGTACTCACTTGTTGAAGCCTTGAGGAGGTAAAATTTGAGTATGTTTTACTGGCAAATTCCGGACGGACAGTCTAGAGGACAGGTTCGGTTGCTGTTGTCGCCTCTCTGGAACCAACTACCACATCTCGGTCCAGCAGATATTTGAGTCCGAGACGAAACTGAGGCTTCAAAACTCGCTGGTTTTCCCATACATGCACGAATTTTGCAAACCATCTGGTGTGACATGTGATGCAGTCAAACTTATAAAAGACCACATCATCTAAATAACAAAAAATACGTAAAAAAACAACTTTTCAGCTATAACGTACATAGCAGGCTTCTAGGCGCATGCAGCGCTCGAGAAACTTCTGTGTGAGGCATGTGCGCTGAACCTCGTAACGGAAGAAAAAAAAACTGCAACTGGAAAAGAACGTTCACACCGAAAACTTGACGAGAGGTGTCCTCAAGTTCCCTCAGCCGGTTGTAATCATGGTTCTTTTGCACACACAGCTTGTGCTAGAAAAACGCACGTTGAAAGAAATTGCCACACGTTTTTTATGCTGAAGGCAACCAAAGAGAGGTACTTCCGAGTTTGTCTATGCCCATTCTTTTGGACAACAAAGACCTAGACATTTGCAAAAATGAGCACCACCCTGACACAGTGCTTAGCAACATCCTTGGGGCAGTAGCCAATACGTTACTTAAGAAGTATGTGATAATGAAGACTGACCAGTTGAGGTGTAGAAAAGCGGCAGTGCATCAGTATAAATTGCAAACTCCGAAGTGATTCAGTCTACGTAGGGACAAAAATAAAGACTTGCGTTACGAAATGAATGTTGTGTAACCTTTAAGACGCTCAGGCCTTGAACTTCTAGTAGGCATTGCCCGAGCGCGCCAGCCGATTCATGCAGCCGATTCCGTGCGGCGACAGACACGGCCGATGTCAGCGAGGCGCGGTAACTTCACGAGGACGCGCGCCAGAACGACATTCATGCTTTCGCATTCACAACTCATAAGCAGTGCTTAGGTGTGCCTCAAGCCTCTTTCAGAACAAGCTCTAATGCAATTTTACAACTTAGTTATTCTAGTAACGTTGGCTCGTCCTATGTTTCCCTTTACCATCGCGCTTTAGCAGCTTATATATATATATATATATATATATATATATATATATATTTTTTTTTACCGCAATCGTATGAAATGTGCAACAAATTATTTCTTCTGACTGTAAATCTTAATAAAAAAAACGCCGACCTCGTTCTTACACATAAAGTAAGATTGTATTTATAAAACCTATTTAAGACGTTTCAAGCTTGACAAACCCATTTAAACATCGAGCGAATTTTTCAACAAAACGTGCACTCACCCTGATGTTTGCAAAACGGCATTTAAACAGAGACAGATAATTGTTTTCGAATCTCCTAGAAGTTTTTTACACAGAACCTATTTTGTAGACAAGCAAAAACTGAGTACTCTGATATATGTGAAGGATTTACTACTAAGCTGTTATACAACTGAGTAGATTGCAAAGCAAACAAGAACCTGGGTAATTCTTGCGTAGTGTCCAGTCTCCCGGCTACAGCAGAAGTTTTGCTTCGAAATTCTACCCACAATGGCCACTCATTGGAGGTTCAATCAATCCATCGAACGACGTTTCATCGACATATCGTTTTATTCACACGCAATGTTTCATAAACAGCGCACATTATTTTTTTTTTCATTTGTAATCAGCCGCTGCAGACTCACAAAGAAGGGGCGTGAACGGGTGGGCTGGGTCGATTAGCATGCTCCTGATAAATACACGCGAAACTAAATGTTACTTCAGCGTGCAATTTGCGTGGCAAATGTCAATGAAACGTTAATGTCGACGACGCGCATGTACATAAAACGTATATGCACGAAATGGTGTCCACAAAACGTGTTTCACAAAATGCCGCGAGAATACCATAGGCAGTACTTTACCAGTAGTTGTGTCATGTTTTCAGACAAATAATGACAGTCACCTGCCGGTAGAATGTCGGGATAATTATTCTCCCGGCTTCCACGAGATAGACACTGACTATTTCTACAAGTAACCCGGAAAATAAATGAAATAAAATAAAATCTTTAGTTCCAGAAATTTACTCTGGCGGGCCTCCAGACAAAAAGCTACCATATGGTAACTTGACGGGGTCTGGGGCCCTAAAGCCAAACAAGCATAGCAACCTGAGTGAAAAGTGTTATACATTGAAAAGACTCGTTATACAACATATAGTTTCTTTTACCAACTAGGCATGTACTTAAGTAACAATAAACAGATTAAACAAGTGAGAGCGCAGGAACGTTCGGCAGCAAGCATATTATGCAAAAGCGAGAAAAAGAAAAAAGTCATACAGAGACATCCGCGTTAGATAAAACACTGATACAATTCAGCTCTAGTCAGAGAGTATATATTTATGTTTTCTAGATGGTACCTGTTGAGTAGAGAAGGCAACATATGGCGAAGGGATTGTAAAGCATGATTCGTGCGGAAATGAGGAACATACCGTATCTCAGAGCAGCGCAAACTGATCAAGATTTCCTCTTTATTCAAATTCGAGGTGCGCCAAAGAAATTCAATGAATTCATTTGTTCCGAACAGGAAGGCATACAAAAGACGATACCTGTGCATATTTGTAACGGCAATAATCCTCAATTTTTCGAACAGATGTTTGGTGTTATATAGATAGTGTAAATCCGCGATGATGCGTAGTATCTTTTTTTGAAGTAACAGTAATCTGTTTAAATTCGAAGTTGTTGTTGTGCCCTACACGAGGTGACAATAATTTATATGAGACCGGAAAAGGGCATGATAAATTATGAGCATAATGTTAACCGGCAATATTGAGGGGCATCGTCTAGTAACGCCCATGACTCTGCACAACCTGCTGACCAAATTATCATGATGGCGATCCCACGACAGATGCTCAGATAAAATTACACCCAGTGTTTTGTGGTGCTTAACTATATCAATTACTGTACCACTTTAAGGTGAGGGATTCAGTGAAGGAGACGTGCTTATTCAATGACCGAAATACGAGTGCATTGGTTTTGTTTACATTAATTTTAAGGCAATTTACCTCAGACCATCTGCCGGATTGCACGAGAATATCAATCCCCTTAATAATTAAGCTTTCTGCGTCTACGCCCGACACAAAAAGGCTGGTGTCGTCGGCATATATTAAAAACTGCACAAGAGTACTAACCTTTCCCACGTCGTTCACAAAAATGTTAAAGAGAAGAGGGCCCAGTATGCTACCCTGAGGCACGCCGCAGGTTACGGCTTTGAGAAAAGAAGATCCCCCGTCGATGCTGACACACTGCTGGTGATTGGAGAAATATGAATCCAAGAGTGAGACTGCTGGACCAGGAATTTATAACACTTTAATTTATCACGGAGTATTTGCTGATTGAGGCAGTCAAGCACCTTACTAAAATCAATAAAAATACCAAGTGTTAAAAGCTTGTTTTGAATGTTATTTAGAATTATTCTTTTCTGGAGTAAGAGCGCTGACTCTGTCGACCTTCCCTTTCTAAAACCAAATTGGGCGTCAGTTATTATTTTATGTCGATGAAGAAAACTTTCTACGCGAGTTTTGACAAGCGTTTCTGGTCCCTCAGAAAAAATTGACAGGATGGATATTGGTCTATAGTTGGTCATTAGGTTCCCATAACCTGCTTTGTGAATCACAGTAACTTCACCGAGTTTCATATTTGCAAGGAACTCAGCGCAAGCCAAGCTGAGGTTAAATATATGTGCGAGGTACGGTGCAATTATGTCAATGAAAAGCTTGACTTGTTTCATTCTAAAAACGCTAATGTCACGACTGTTACTAATGTTGATTCGCATGAATATTTTGTAGACCTCAAATTAATTTGTTGGATTGAGAAAAAGGGACGAGCCTGGGCTCTGTGTGATATATTCAAAAGCATCTTCATTATACCTCAATGAAACAAGATTTACCAAGTAGGAATTGAAGCATTCTTCCAGTGGGACATCGTATAGCATTTGGTCATTTATCAGTAGCTCCCCCATTTTATCGTTAGGTGGGCCACGCTGGAGAACCTCATTTACAGATTTCCATATCATAGCAGGAACATTTTTCGATTTATTTGTGATGAGGTTTGCATGATACTGTGCTTTTGCTTGTTTTAGTATAGAGTTTAACTTATTTGGATATTTTTTGAAGAATGCTAAATTGTCTGGTTGTCTTGAGGAAATAAACGTTTTGAACAATATACTCTGTTTTCGAATCATTTTGATGTGATCAAGTGTGATTCAACGTTTTCGTAATTTTCTCGATCAAGATATTACTTTATAAGGAAAACATTCATCATAGCACTTCTCGAACAAGTCATCAAAGGTATCGAAAGCATCATTAACGTTTGATTGTAATGTCACAGATGTCCAGTCAAGAGCATATATTTTGTGTCTAAAATGCTGCAAACCGTGTTTTGTTAATAGTTGGAAAGAAAAAACGGATGGTTTCGCTCTTTATTTCAAATCACAGCAACTAAAGTTGATGTTCTCGGTGACGACTTCAATATTAAAATGATAGAACCTTCCCATGCTGGAACCCAATTTAACAATGTTCTGAGCTCTTTCGGATACGCGAATGTGATTTTGTCACCTACTATAACTACCCTTTAATGTGATGGCGTACTGAATCTCTTCATTACAAATATGGGCAAAAGACTTACTGCAGTTGGTACGATGAGTTGTAGCATCAGTGACCATGTTCCTATTTTCCTCGTCTTTCGTTACCCGGAAGATTACCCGTAAAAAAACGGTCAATTGTCGCCAAGTAGTTTGCAGCGCACTTAAGTTGAGTATACCAGACTTGAAAGATATAATCCGAGATATACGTTCAACACGATGTAGCACAAGCTGTCATTTTGCCCAACCGAACACTAAACCCTTCACAAGAATATCATGGGCTTCTTTGAAGAAATCGCTTGTTGCCGACATACGGGTTGCACCTTTCGAACGCGATACTAATTACCGCAGAAGTGAAATTCGCAGCCGCACCTCAGGCCACATAACACGCGAAACTAGGTTCGGAAGCAATGATTCCGGGATCGTCAAAGGCTAATGCGTCGTCCGTCAAATGACGTGATCATGTGATCACGCTTCTGCCATTACCCCCGCACAGAGAGTGGAGTCAAGCGATAAAAGCTCTACGGTTGATTGGTGCGGCAATCGAGCACCTTCTACCACGCTTTCAGCTTAGGGAGAGAGAAAAATAGAGAGAAAGGAGTAGAAAAGCACTACCTCTATCAAAGCCAGAACGGGGTGCGCTCAGAAAGGTTAATCTTCAGGGGCATACCAAAGATGAACACAGCGAAAGGATTTGTCACTTGTAACCATGGTGTAAGGTGCAGTGGATTGTAAGTGTGGCCTTAGGCTTCAGGCAGGTGCCGTGTTCTGCCTTATTACCAGCTTCGAGACTGTAGTGACGTGACCCTAACTGGAGACACGATCGGCCTAAAACAAGCACAGCGCCTACCGTGCCATCAATACCGAGTGAACAGTACAGCTCCATGAAGGCCAGCTTTGGGACTTCCAAAGAAGCCTCCAGCCCGAAAATGGTCCAAAACAGGGCAAGTTTGAACATATAATGTTTTACGTCGTATAACCCATATTTTCATTTAAGATGCAGAACTAACAGCGACTATGTTTGGTGATGTCAACAAATATATATATAGATTGTAAAAACTTCCACATCGGTCTCGAAGACGATGAAGAAACCAGAGATAAAAAAGACAAGGCTTGGGCGAACCGACCGACGATTTCACGAGCAGCGGGAGCAGCGGGGCAGGCCGGCTCCAACCATTTCACCTGGCTTCGATGTCCTTTTTTTGCCTGTAAATATTGTATATAAAGTTTGCTGTCGATTTAAACACCGCCAACGACAAGGAGTTCCTTCAACTGGTGCCAAAACCCGGGAACGAGACGCAACGGAAGGAACCTGAACGACAAAGCAACCGAATCTACAGCAACTAACGACTACTGTGCGTTCTAGCCAAGCCACGGCTGACGACTACTCATGGTCGTTCTCAAATTAAACGGAAGGCACTACGGACACAGTTGACAAGGTTGATTCCAGACATCAATACTGCTCTTCAACGTAAACCGATCATCGAGCGCGATATTGAAGTTCTCAGACAACGATTGGGTAACTTGCATACCCAAATGAACGAAGCGGATGTTGCAATCGAGCCTTTCCTAGGGGACGACGCGGAACAAGAGTACATCCGTACATTAGAGTACAACGACCGCGCCGTCACCTACCTGGCCCAGTTGGACTACTCGATCCAAGTCGTCACCAATGACCCCCGCCCGAAACAATCAGTCCTGAGAACAGCACGAGAATCGGAGGACCGGCGAATGCCTTGAAGGTAAAGCTTTCCAAGCTTGAGGTTCTCAAGTTTAACGGCCAGCAACGGAAATGGCAACCGTTCTGAGAGCGATTTCAAGAGACTGTTCACAACAACGAGGAACTAACAGTTTGTGCCAAGTTGAACTACTTGAGAACTTCACACGGGAGAAGCCGCC
>JABSTQ010004942.1:0-43846 GCA_013358835.2 Ixodes persulcatus | reverse complement strand
AAAAACAGTGCGAGCGCACTATTTTAATCAGCGCTCAGTTTGAGAGAGGGCAACCGTGTACAAATCGTTGACTGCATTGCCAAGAAAAGTTTTCCCCGAGCATACAGATGTACGCCTAGGTGGTGGGTCGCAGCATAGCGAGAAAACATAAAACGATTAACTCATTTTCTTAAATAAAATAATAAAAAAATAGCTTTTCAAGCAATCTACGGTGGCATTTCGCAGAAGGTGCGTGCGAATCGTCCAGTGGATGCCGGTGACCAACTTAGCAGACGATCTATTGAAATTTCCACTACGCTTCCTTCACGCGCCGCGTGCCTCTCTAACATGCATTTTCCAGGGTGCGATATATTTTTTAAATACTTACATAAAAAACTAGTGTTTAATTTTCTCAGGGCATCCCCTTCCCCCTTATTTTTCTTTTAACAGAGATGATCGGTCGAGGTGTTGCATCCTCTTGTGACTCGCGTTGCCCTATTTGTTGGCGCAACGTGAGACACACACAAGGCGCATACAAGTCGGCGAGCACCCTTCCAGCACCGTCTACGAAATTTTGCCGTAGATTGCCCGAAAGTGTTTGGTTTTTGTTCTTCTTTTACACGAGAAAAACTCATCCATTGATTTTTATTTTTAGTTTTTTCACTATGTACTTCTACCGCCTAGCCGCACTACTGTAGTAAATTACAGCGCATTACGTTGAGGAACCGACTTTTACGGAGCGTATAAGTTGGGTTTGAAGCATTGGGGAAAAAGAGAACAGGCTCGGAAAAGGTGCAAATATGTAAATTGTGAAAAAAAAATAAGAATGGTGCGACTAAGGTTATTTTGTTTTTTAGGACTCTCGATGTTTGGGGGTCTCTGCAGTGAAGGGGAGCGCATTACAGTTGTGGAGGATGCACCACCTACATACTCTATGATTCAACTCGTAGCGCATGAACTGGCTCACACGTAAGTGTAAAAAAAAAATATAAAAGCTATTCATATATTGAACGTGGGGATAAGAATATTCTCATAAAATGATTAATATAATGAATTGCGTAAACTAGCCTAAGTTATGACGGAAGCACCGAACAAACAGGGGCGAAGAAGTAAGAAAGACTTGGCGCTTCCGTCCAACGATGTACCAACTAGCCCACCTTTCAATCTATAATATGACTTTTTGGACTTTCCAAACTCTATTATTACGAATATGCTTCAAAATGTAAAGCCTCGATTTCAGCTTGTATTTGAGCATCCCGTTATAAGTATATATGTCCTCGTATATCAAATGAGTATTTTGAAAACTTGCAGACTTGGAGTTACTCATGATGGCCAAGAACCAAAATTCCCCGGAATGCCGCCAGGCAAATGCAACGCTGATGACGGGCACATAATGGCCCCCATAGCTCATGGAAGAAACAACGGACACTTTTCCAACTGTTCTATTAACCAGATAAGGGCATTCGTCAGGTATATTATTACTCTATCTTTGCACATGATAAGCACGCAATTCCACCTACGCGGAGGAGTGTGTTTGATCATGTTCTACGATCCTCCTCTCCGGCGCGTTACCGCTGAGTCCTACTGGAGCAACTACCAAGCCAGTGATAAGTGCTGGCGCGATGAAAGGAAGCTTTGCGTGCAAAGGCGGCAAAATGGGGAGGAAAACGTTGGTGAATGTTTGCGTGTGCAACCGATTGTAAAGTGTTTCTAGCGGCCATGATGTGGTAAGTATTGAAAGTGTTGCATTTTTGGCAATCAATATTTAATGTATTTTTGCTGTTTTTTTTTTTTTTGGCGTGGCAGAGAACAAATTGTTCAAATCTTTTTCGTTGAGTCAAAGCTTGTGGTCTCGGCCTTATTCACTTTTTGTTAGGCAGCTCGCAAACAGGTTTCCTTTCTTTCATAACCAGGAGAAAGACGTTGTTTTACGCAACGTCATTCAAGTGAGACTGTGTGATTGATGACCTATAATTGAGTTGTTGCGGCAAGCTGTGACTTGCTTTTAGATGCGGAGCATCTCTTGCTCAATCTATGTCCCGCGGCGTCGGCGTTGTAGTCGGCACTCGAACTACGCACGCGCAACTCTCCTCCTTCCCTCTCTCCAACAGCTGCGCGTTACTCCGCACTGCGCGTGCGTTCGTTTCACCTCACACCGCGCGCGCACGCGCAACTCTCCTCCTCTAGTCTCCTCTCCTTCAAGTGTGAAAAAAAATAAACGGCGAGCGGCGAGCGTTCCAAGTTTCTCTGCCGCGAGCCGCGACGAAGGCTCGCGTAGGGGGTAACGCTAGGGCAGTCGGTGGCGCCATCTCTCGACGTCAGCACGCAACTGACTCTTTCCTCGGAACCAACACGATGCTCCGCATCACCCCATGGTTCCCCTCGGGAAGATGGTGTAATTTTTTTGATACCCAAGGCTAGATTAAAGAAGTTGTTTGTGCATGCCGGTTCGTGGCCACGTGTTTTTCTTTGGAGTATTGACCGATGCTTCGCGTGAACAACTGCCAAAATACCTTATTGATTTGTAATTCCCCACTCCTTTGTAGCGCTTGTTATATTTTGCAGGCCCAGGTCAGACGGGGCTAAAACGAGTTAATGAAATGACAGGGCCTACTGTTGAAGGCAGTGCGTCGTTCGCATCTTAACAAGTCGTATTCAGTGTTCACGGAGATACGCTAAAAGTAACACGCTTAACGTCCATGGCAAACTGGAACGACGAGTGTGACGTTTACAATTGCTTCCCAAGGTTTTCTATCACTAGTGAAATGACTGAAGTTGAGCTTTAAAATAGGCACTATTTTTGCTTTAGAAAGCTTGTTTTAGACAAAATCGTAAGGGTGCAGGCGAGCTGGTGATTATTAACCATGTTGATTTAACCTGAGACTGGGGTAGAACAGAAACATCAAAACCTAGAAGGGACAGAAAAATAGACAGGACGACGTCTCAAACTCAGCTAACTCGTTTATTTAGTCCACCTCCTCATATAGTCTCAATCTCCAGGTCACCTCCACCAACACACCACAAAAAAAAAAAAGGATGAAGTCTACAGTTCAAGCGCCACAGTCTCCATCACACAATGCAAGAACGTTAACAACCTTTACAGGTCGACGCGATAAGGCAACATCCATCCACCTTCAAACTTGAACAAAAGGATCTCTTCCCCTATTATTCTAAACACAGTTCGTACTTCTGAATCATAACACGCCCTTTCCACATACAAAAAAAAGAAACAAAAAAGAAAAAAAAAGACAATTGGAACGGTAGTTGGGCCAACACACGTAGAAAACCAAACAAAACAAAATGTTTTACAGTTTTTTTGTTAAATCACAAGCAGACCCTGCTTGTGATTTAACAAAAAAAAACTGTAACACGTTTTGTTTTGTTTGGTTTTACGCACCTCAAACAACCTAAATCACAAATTAAAAAAAAAAAAAAACTTTTTACATTTTTAGAAAGTTTTTTTAATTGCTTCCAAACTGTAGTAAAGCCTGACTTATGCAGTTGCCTAGAGACTTTATCCGCACGGTCTCCCTTACTACTCTCTTCACCGCCCGTTCCTCTCTTTGCTTACTATTTCCGTCTCCGACCAGAGCGCCGTGCAGTTGTTACATTCATGAATACGTTTTGCGATTTCCGAGTTTTGTGCATTGTTCTTTACATTTCTTTTATGTTCGTTTAATCCATCATTGATGCAGCGTGACGTCTGTCCTACATACTTAAATCCACACTCCAATGGTATCTCATACACAACACCAGTCTCGCAAGATACAAATTTTTCCCGATGATCCTTTTTACACTCACTCACACATGTTTGAAATGGCGTCAGTTTACTTAGCCTAAAATCTGAACTAAATACTGTGCCTACTTCGAACTGCCTCGCACATGCCTTCAGGTTGTGAGAGATGTCATGAAAATATGGGATTACAGCAAAGCGGTTCCTTGATTTCTGCTCCGTTTCTCTCCTGCCTTTAATAAACAATTCTAATTGCCGTTTTATAAAACTGTCATCATATCCTACACTAATCAACCTTTTACACTGCCTTTCCACCGATTCAGTGATATGATGGACACATGACCTTTCTAACGCATTCCTGGCCAATGACTTTACAATCCCAGCCTTTACGGTTTTCGAATGACAACTCATTCTTAGCAAAACCGGTTTCGAATTTTCTTTTCCGTATTCCCAACATAACCCTCGATTCACGTGAATATGTAAATCGAGAAACTGTAGAATATGATCCTCCGGTTTTTCCACTGTAAACTTAAGTTCTGGAGCCGATGACCTTCTATGGTTTCTGTTAGACCTTCCGTAAACGTACATATTAAGATGTTATCTACATATCTTCTCACTATTGACGTACCCGGGGACAACTCCTGTAGATTATCGTGCACTGCACGATCCAAAGAGTTTAAGTAAACTTCTGCTAAAATTGGAGCGACTGATGACCCTATACAAACAACTTCTTTTTGTATATCCTTTTTTCCTTCGTACTCCACTACCGTTGACTTCAGATAAAACTCCAAAATTGTTAAGAAACTTTCTACCGATATACCTGAGCCCGATTGGAACTTAACGAGATTCAGCTCCAATGCCTCTCTTAATGTCCATCGATAACACTGAACAACCCCTCCCATGATGAGTCTCCAAACTTTCAATCAATTCATTTGAATTTCTAAGTGATAATGACTTCTCTAAGCATGCATAACCCAACCCCCGTTGTAGAAGCTTTGTTACCACTTTCTGCCATGTCCCACTCTCATTAATGACCGCAAAAAGGGGCATTTCAGGCTTATGATCTTTTAGAAAAAACTTAATGCCCAAAGTTGAATTCATTGCCCTTGTGATACATTTTGCTACATCCTTCAATTCATCCTCATTCAGTACTGCACAAATGTTTCTTTTCAACTTTCCAATGTTCCCTACCCATTCCGAAAACAAGGTATTCATTGCCGTTTCTGTTTTTTTCTTGAATACTGGCATAGGTAAGATTGCAAACCGTCCGGACTTATCTGTTTGTAACAACTTTAAGGACTTCGTTTGTAACTCGCTCTTAACCGCATTGACTTCTCTGAAATTCCTTTTGTCCTTTGGATACGTTACATCCATTAAGTTTTCCATCCGGCTGATTGCATGATCTATGAAAGCGACCTTTTCTTCTGGGTTAACCATTCTGGCTACTGTATGAATGGATGACAACACATCAATCCTCGAAGGCTTCAAATTCAGACAACACTTCGGTCCCTTAGCTAAAACTTCCTCCGTCCTAGGTGATAATGCTTCGCCACATGGATTTACTACAGATTCCCGGGGCCATACAACAGATCGAAACCACGATTTCGGACTTCCATTAACGTTAGACTTCAAGACTTTAATACTGTCTAGGACATGCCTTCGCTTCACATTCCATAGTCAGTCAAACAGAGTCCTTCTGGTGCTGCTCTATTGCTGGTACTCACGGTAGTGCTTGAAATTGTCTCCCAGGAGAAGTATCCAAAGTCTGTCACACGCACCTCGGATGTCCTGGATCCTCCTGGTGGCTCCGTTCCGGTAGGCCTTGATGATCTTTTTCTTCGCGTACCACGAAATACTCGATGAGGACAGATGTTTGAAGTGCTCCGGATCCACGAAGTTCTTGCGAAGACAGATGCCGAAGAACGCCACATTCCCTTCTAACTCTGCCAGTCGACGTCCCAGTTTATCCAAAACCGCGAAGGCTTGGAAAATTAGCGTGTTTGCCGGTGGTGATAATGTTGGACCATAAGAAAAGGGGACCAAGCCTGCTTGTGGGAGGATCATAGAAAAAATCGTAAGGGTGCAGGCGAGCTGGTGAATATTAACCATGTTGATTTAACCTGAGTCTGGGGTAGAAAAGAAACATCAAAACGTAGAAGGGACAGAAAAATAGACAGGACGACGTCTCAAACTCAGCTAACTCGTTCATTTAGTCCACCTCTTTATATAGTCTCAATCTCAAGGTCACCTCCACCAACACACCAAAAAAATAGAAAAGGATGAAGTCTACAGTTCAAGCGCCACAGTCTCCATCACACAATGCAAGAATGCAAGAAATGCAAGAAAAATAGACAGGACGTCGTCCTGTCTATTTTTCTGTCCCTTCTACGTTTTGATGTTTCTTTTCTACCCCAGTCTCAGGTTAAATCAACATGGTTGTTTTAGACATTTGCAAGTTAATTTTGTTTTTACTTTTAGTGGGAATCATGCGTTTATTTACAAGAGACCCTGCAGCGCCTAAGCATTAGAGCAGGGGAGTGAGATAATAATACAATCATTCAGACTGTATCGGTGTTGCACGGGCACTCGAGCAGCAGCTCGGAGCCTGGCGCGGGCTCATGACATAAAGCACGACAAGCAGTTCTCTTCTGGTACCGAGCTGTGTGGACTCACAATCAATACATGGTGCCGAAACCCAACTAATATCTGACCGGGCGAACCTTGAGGTCCAATATGGAGATGCTGAATCCACCGGAAGGTTTATCGTTCTCAGGGAATGTCGCAGACAACTGGAAACGTTTCCTTCAACGAGCGGAGCTCTTCCTTGAAGCGACCGGGTCTGATCCAGAGGTTCGAACAGACAGGCAGAATATAGCTATCTTGCTGCACGTCGCGGGACCTGAAGCTGTCGACGTCTTCAACACATTCACTCTCACGGAAGACCAAAGGGAAAGCTTCGAGGCGGTAGTTCACAAGTTCCAAGATTATTGTGCTCCAAAAGCTAGCGAGACATTCGAACGCCACGTTTTTCGCAAGACGATCCAGATGGAAGGTCAGTCATTTGAAAACCTTTTGAGAGACGTTAAACTCAAAGTGCGCTCGTGTAATTTCGGCGACCTGACAGATTCTCTTTTGAGAGATCAGATTGTCGATGGTGTCAGAGATCACAAACTGCGGGAACGTCTGCTGAGGGAGGATGACCTGACCCTTGAGAAAGTAACGAGAATCTGCAAAGCTGCAGAGAATTCGTCACAACAAGCGAGGATGGGGATGGATCAGCACCCGACACCAGTAGAACAAGTAGACGCCACGCAAAAGAGTGAAAGAAGTTCGTCACGTCTGCGATGTTGAAAGTGCAACCGATTTCACGTACCACGCCGATGCTCATCTTTCGGCAAGATATGCAATTTGTGCGGAAAGAAACACCATTTCGCAATATGTTGTGACGCAAAGCCTCAAGATGAGCAAAGCAGACGGCGAGTGGAGGAAGTAGAAATACCGTCAGAAGATAACTTTGAGATACTCCAGGTCGGCGAGTCCGGGAAAATCGCCGAGAAGGACTGGTTGATCAAGGTAATGATTGAAAAGGTGCCTGTACAGTTCAAGGTAGACACCGGCTCCCAAGTCAATCTTCTCCCGCTGTCACTCTTCCGAAGCGCCAACTACAGGCCGCCCCTGATACCAAGTCAGGCAGTGTTACAAAGCTACAACGGCAGCGCTATCGGCTACCTTGGAAAAGCCAAACTCGTGCTCAAGTTCCAAGAAAAAGTTGTTTCTGCCGAGTTTTTTGTCGTCAAGAACAGGCGTGCACTTCTAGGATTGCCTACTTGTGAAGAGTTAGGCTTCGTGAACCGTGTGCACGAGATGGCCACCACCACGGATACTCAACCCCAAGTTCAGCGAGAACTTCCAGCACTGTTTGAAGGCATAGGGAAAATCCAACGTCCATACAGCATCTCTTTCAAGGAAGCCACAGTGCCTGTCGTTCAACCCACCCGTAGGGTACCTCAAGCCATCATGGAGCCGCTGAAGCAAGAACTGAGCCGCTTGGAGCAGGCAGGAATTATCACAAGAATGAAGGAGCCCTCAGACTGGGTAAGCCCCCTAGTCTTGGTGAAAAAGAAGAACGGCAGTTTAAGGGTATGCATGGACCCACGAAGAATCAATGAGTGTCTGAGACGTGAGCATTTTGAAATGCCGAGAAGGGAAGATATACAAGCTGAGCTTGCTAGCGCCACAGTGTTTTCGAAGCTTGATGCCCGGGCAGGCTTTCACCAAATCCCGTTGACTGACGAAACATCGCGAGTTTGCACATTTGGCACCCCTTTTGGACGATACCGATTTTTGAGGTTGCCTTTTGGATTGGCTTCTGCGCCAGAGGTATTCCAGCGTGCGATGTCTGAAATTTTTGAAGGACTGAAGGGGGTACGTGTTTACATTGATGACGTGCTGGTCTGGGGAGCTACGCAACAGGAGCACGATGATCGGCTGCGATCAGCTCTGCAAGCTGCACACAGCGCAGGCCTGACGCTAAACTCAGAGAAATGCCAGTTTGGAATTCCAGAAGTAATTTTCCTTGGGGATGTAGTGAGCAAAGAAGGCATCAGGCCTGATCCGAGTCTTTTAGAAAATATCGTGAAGATGGATGCACCCACAAACAAAAAAGCTCTCCAGCGCATGCTTGGCGTTATAAATTACTTTGGAAAATACTTAAAGAGATTATCCGAACGTACAGCAAATCTTAGACAACTTCTTCGCGAAGATCTACTTTTCGAGTGGACAGCGGCTCATGACAGTGAGTGGAAGCAATTAAAACTCATGCTGACCAGTGCTCCAGTCCTCGCACTTTTTGACCCTTGTAGACACACAAAGCTATGGGCTGACGCGTCTACAGATGGACTCGGAGCGGCCTTATTGCAGCTGTACGACAAGTCATGGCGCCCTGTAGCGTATGCCTCCCGATCACTCTCGGACAGCGAATCATGATACTCTCAGATTGAGAAGGAGGCGCTTGGGCTGATATTTGGATGTGAGAGGTTTCACCACCTCACATATGGTAGACACATCCTTCTCGAGACTGATCACAGCCCGTTGGTCGCTTTATCAAAAAAAAGTCTGGGTGATGTTTCCCCTCGTCTACAACGTTTCTTTTTGAGACTGATGAGGTACGACTTCACGCTACAGTTTCTACCTGGCAGAAAGCTTGTGCTAGCTGACGCTTTGTCAAGAGCTGGGCAGCCTGGTTCTCAACACAAGCAAGGCTTGGAGGATGTTGAAGTACACGCTGTGGGAATGCTTGCCGCACTTGTGAGCGAGACAACACAGGACAGACTCAGAACTGAAACACAGAGGGACCCTGAGTTACAACACGTCCTTCACTGTCTAGAAAAAAGGGTCCCTACTGCAAGGCAACTTCAGCTCACTAGACCCTGAACTGTCGGTGGTCAATGGAATCATTCTTAAAAGAACGAGGGTGGTGATCCCTTCGTCACTTCGGCAAGTTATGTTAGCTCGGGTCCACCAAGGGCACTTAGGTGTAAACAAATGTAAAGAAAGGGGACGCCAACTCATGTTTTGGCCCAAAATGGCGCAGGACATTCACACCTTTGTTGCGGAATGCGCGACATGTAAGAAGTTTGCATACCAGTAACCGCGCGAACCACTAATGATGCGCGAGCCGCCTCCTTACGCATGGTATCGTGTTGGCATTGACTTGTTTGCCTATGGAGGTTTATCTTATTTAGTGGCGTTTGATGCTTATTCAAACTACCCAGAGGTTGAAAGACTCCAGGACACCTGTTAGCAAACCATCATCCGGGCATTGTCATGCTGGTTCGCAAGGCACGGCATTCCAATAGAAGTTTGCTCAGATAACGGGCCACAATTTTCATCTTCCGAGTTTAAACAGTTTTCCAGGGTTTATGACTTCCATCACGTGACATCATGCCCCCACTTTCCTCAATCCAGTGGTCTTGCTGAAAAAGGGGTACAAATTGCAAAGAGAATTTTAAAGAAATGTGATGACGCAGGGAATGATTTTTTTCTAGGTCTCTTGAACTATCGGTGTTCTCCTTTGATAGGAGGACAGTCTCCGGGAGAGTTGCTGTATGCAAGAAAACTGCGAGCACAACTTCCTGATTTCTCATCGCACCCGAGGAAACCTGTGCGCAAGAGGCAACAAAACAAGCCTGGAACGTCGCTGAAGGACCTGAAGAGCGGTGACGTTGTCGGCGTGCGAGGAAAAGGTGGTTGGTTCGAGAAAGCGAGGGTAACAAATTGTGCCGGGCCACGCTCCTACACTGTCAAGACAGACCGGAACAGGATCTACAGGAGAAACCTCCGTCATTTGTTGAAAACGTCGGAGCCATTCAATGATTGCCTGGATGAAGATGCCGCTTCACCGCAGCAGCACTCCGACGCTCACGACAATTCGCAGCCTTCACAGACTTCGCTGCCTCCGCACCCCTCGCAGTCTTCACAGCTTCCACAACCGCACAGTAACCCAGATACAGACCAGCGTTTCACACATCCATTCCCAGCATCCGGTGAAACTTTGACAGATGAGGCTCCAGCACTGAGAAGATCATCACGAAGCAGACACGCACCACGTCGACTAACCTACGACAAAACGTTTGAACAGTCTCCATAGTTTCTTTTGTGTGTTTATTTTTTATTTAGTGCTAGCCGCATTCTTTGTATGTTATGTTATTTTCGTACTTATTTTGTTTGTATTTCTTTTCTTTAAAGACCGGAAGATGTATCGGTGTTGCACGGGCGCTCAAGCAGCAGCTCGGAGCCTGGCGCGGGCTCATGACATAAAGCACGAGAAGCAGTTCTCTTCTGGTACCGAGCTGTGTGGACTCACAATCAATACACAGACGTCAGTACACGTCATCACAGTACACTTCAGCGACAAAACAAAATCCACACATTATAACCCTTTTTTTCCCTTTTTTCCCTTTTTCCTTGCCTTCTTTCCCTTTCACAGTGATACTATATAAGCGGGCACACCCGTTTGAACTCATCATCACAGGATGTTTACACGTCAACATAACACTCTTCAATATTACATGTACACATTCCAAATTCATTCAAGAGTTTTAAAACGTTTCATTATCAACCGATACCATACCTGCAGGCAATTCATTCCATTCGCCTATCGCTCTTGGAAAAAGAGAAAACTTCATGTAGTTTGTCCGGCATTTTCTTTCACGTATTTTCTTGCTATGATCCTTCCTCTTTGAGATGTAATGAGGCGTTTTCATGTATACAGATTTATCAACCCCAGTTAAGTAATTGTATATTGCATGAATAAATTTTAGTCGGCATTTCCTGCGTCTGGTATCAAGATATTCCATTTCAATACGAGCTTTCATCTGCGTTACACTTTCAAACCCAGAATATTTGTTGAGGATAAACCTTACTGCCCGATTTTGTACACCCTCGATCTTGTCTATCAAGTATTTTTGGTGCGGATCCCATACGGCGCTTGCATACTCTAAATGTGGTCTTACCAATGCACGATATGCTGCTTCTTTTAGAACTTGGGGTGCTGTACGCAGGTTTCGGATGACTAAACTAAGACTTTTACCAACCTTATTCAAGATCATATCTATGTGATGATTAAAGGCAAAGTATTCAGAAAGAATAATTCCAAGATATTTAAACTCTGACACTTTTAAAAGGGGGTCCCTTCTAATAACGTAAGATGAATCAATACTACTTTTTTTTTACTAAAGGTAACATTAACGCATTTTCCTGCATTTAAACGTAGTCGCCAGTTCTGGCACCCTATACTGATACAGTCCAAGTCCTGTTGCAACTGTAGTACATCGTTGGTATTTCTTATTACGCTGTAAATAACGCACTCATCGGCGAATAGCCTGATATTAGAAAGGACAGAAGATGCTATATCATTAATAAAGATTAAAAATAATAGTGGCCCCAAAACAGATTCCTGAGGGACACCCGAAGTTACGTCCACAAATTTTGATTTTTTCCCCCCTAAGACGACACATATTTTCCTTTCACTAAAGTAATCTTTTATCCATGCGAGTACAGTACTATCAATATTAAGTGCGCTCAATTTATGTAACAACACATTGTGCGAAACGGAATCAAATCCTTTACGAAAGTCGATAAAAATGGCATCAGTTTGTAGCCTATTTTCCGCTACACTAACCAGATCATGAAAGAGTTCTATTAATTGAGTACTGCAAAAAACGCCTTTGCGAAAACCATGTTGGTTTGGACAGAAAAAAATATTATCTTCCAAGTGCTTCATTATATTACTATACATGATATGCTGCATGACCTTACATCCTATACAACTCAGTGAAATAGGCCTATAATTATCTACTCTCGGTTTTGATCCACCTTTATGAACTGGCACAACATGCGTTTTTTTTTCACTCTTTTGGCAATAACCCTGTTTCAAAAGATTTGCAAAAAAATTATGTACAGGTATTTGGACACTATACATCAACAAGCTTTAAATACCTTAGGAGACAACTCTTCCGGACCAAAGGCCTTTACCATCTGCAGGGAGTCTAAATACTTTTTTATTCCCTCTACCGTGATTGTGACAAGAGGCATTATGTTTTTCACTTTATCCCTTATCACCGGCAGATTGCCGGAGTCGTCTCTGTCTAGGAATGTGGACTTAAAGTAGTCATTGAAACAATTAGCTTTTGCAGAGTTATCAGTTATGACTGTGCCAGAAACAGTAATGCTAGGAATGCCGGTTGTCTCTTTTCGCGTTTTCCGCAGATAACTCCAGAATGGTTTGGCATTTGTGCTGATAGCGTTTGCAAGTCCAGTAAAATATGCTTCCACTTATGGCCTACTTATAGACGCTTTCTAATTCTCTTAGACGATGCTCAAGATTAGTGCAGGGGTTTGTTTAGTCTTATCTTCGTTAAAGTTTTCAGAGAGAAAAATCTGTATTCAAACCTGTGGAGACTTCCGGTTGCATATCTCTATAAACATTTGCTAGATCGCACATCTTCGCTTTGTAACGGCACCGCAGATGCGGCCACCGCAAGTTTTCGATCGGCCATCTTACCCGTAGACACAGACAACCGCGTGCAGCTTTGTGGAGCTCAGGCGGATACGTGCTGAAAGACACGTTATGTGCTCTATAACCGCCGTTAATTTGCCGCAAGCGTTTTTTTTTTTTTATTATTTCTAGTCCTACCTTAAAAACCAGTATAAATTCTTGGTATCTAAATTACGAAACTGTAAATATTATTGTCTGCTATGAAGAAACCTGAAATCCGAATTGCAGACAAAGGAATAATTTCGGAAAGCCTGAAATCCAGAAAGAATCCAATAAGATTTCAAGTTCCATAATCCAGACAGCGAAAAGTTTGGGTTTTATTGAGTTTTGGGGTAGCGCTATAAACGATTATAAATAATCACTTTGATGAATAAATAATTAAAGTAATCAAATATTTATCAGTAAATATTATAAAAATCAAAGCAAGTATAATGTTTAAAAATTAGTGAATTCAATTTTGAAAAATATTGTGCCCCAATAGTTCCCTACACTAGAGGCTGGTGAGAAATACGTGCACTGGACATACTACAATATCAAACTAGAAAATAGTGACAGCCGTTTCCCATTCTGTAGTGTAATAGCTCTGTTAAAAAATCAAACTTACCCCTTAATGATTGTACCCTGGAACGCGTGTGTTTACAGCGTCAAAACAAAATTCTATTTCCGCCTGGTAACGTCATAGAAGTGTCACGCTGTCGCCCTCCGCGATCCTGGTGGTGTCCCATCAGCGGTGGGCAGACGCCTGTTCTGCTGCAGGTCGCTCTCCAGTGGGACAGTACACGGAAGCTTGGGCAGCCGGAAGTTGGGACGCCGGGACGACAACGACACTCGCGTTCACTCAAACGTTTCTCCAGCATTTTTTTTTATTAACCGCCACGATGTCATTTGACGTCATTGTTCATTGTTAACGCCATTATGACGTCATTTCTTGCCACCTCGGAACGTTTTATGTATGGGCAGCATAGGACGCTAAACGCACCAGTCGGAGACGCGCTCCAGGCACAATACCGTTAATGAGGAGTTTATTGAAAGAGTCAAATTGGAACGCATATTGACGTGAACAGAATGTCAGCGGATGCTCACAGACGGAGGTATACCGAGTGATAACTTTTGAAGTGTTTTACATATGAAATAAGTGAGTTAAAGATCTCACATTTTGCTTATTTTATCTTAATTGGCGTCGACGTCCATGTGTATGGCTGTGGGCAAATATTTGATTTATTCTTGTTAACCTACCACAATGAACAGAAAAGCAAATGTCACGTGAATCAGACGAAATATGTACACTAGTTAACAGGAATACAAAGAGATAATTTGGTTGTACATTTACCGCTTTTTTTCCGGTCTGTAATTCGCACCTTGGTATAAGTCGCATCTCCCCATAAACGGTCGCTTTCACAAAAAGGTTTGCATACAGTCGCACCTTTGCATAGTTCGCACACTACATATACTTGTGCTGTCATCGTGGTGAAACTGTGTTTGTGGGAGCCCGTGTAAATATTCTGGCCAATAGATCAAACGAGATATACAAACCCCATGGTAAATTTCCGCCGTCAATGTTTATAGTAAAAGAAACGAAAATGCATATAATTAGCACTGTTCCGCAAAACGCACCAACAAACATTCTGAAAAACAAAAATGGAGACTTGTAAACCGAAAATTACAGTTTCTTGAGAACCCTGCCCCTATTAAATAGCTGTTCACTCAGTCAATACCTAAACTAATATTTATGAAAAAGTTTGTTCTTTTTAGAGATTATGGTGGTATAAATTACTGACAGGCTAACTACGTATACGGAAGCTTTTCTTTATATTTTTTTCAGTAACTTAAGCGACGATTGCAGAAAGGTTAAATCAAATATAAAAATTAATCAGACAGAAAATACAGAGCTTCCTGGAAAGGACATGAACATCACAAGATACTGCCAACTCAAGTATAAAAGATATAAAAACATCACCGCAATCCAGGTAAGTTTACTATTAGACAGGCATCTACAAAAAAACGTTGTTACCTAATTTTGACTACGCACAACTACAATTTACGACCTTAGCAGAACTTAATACTGCAATGTTAAGATCAGATTAAGTAGCTTAGCCTTATTGTGCATCTATAAGATTAATGAAATGAGTGTTCATAGTTGATGTCACTCTCGCGTGACACGAAAATTCACATAAATAAACCAGGCATGCTGAAATCAAGCACAAATTATGTTTCATGAAGAAAAGTAAAGAAGAGCTGCCGTCATGATAAAGCATCAACCTGAATAACTACCAGTCCAAGCCGACAGTGTCGGTCTTTCCTATTCACATTTGACAGACAATGTAAAATGTTTGACTCGGACATCTTATAGCGACGTTGTTGATTTCTCAGGATAATACATACTTTTAAGCATTGGCTACGTCTTTTGAAGGCCATTAGATAAGCATTTTACATTCATGGTTTTATATTTCTATTATCTACGGATTCGGCGATCTCTCAAAATTCATAGATGGTAAAGCGTACAACGGTGAGTATGCCCTTTGGTGGAAATCGTCACTCACTCTCACTGGCACAAAAGGCCACCTAGCGTTCTAATGCGTGCGCTCGATTTAAAGCGCAGCCACTCACTGACGTAACGTCCCACGTGACGTCACGTGTGACGTCACGAGGGCCACAACCAACGTTATTAGATTAACTCAGTTACGGAACTGTTCATAGACGCTGCATGCATGAACAGTACCCCCCCTCACTCACCACGACTCGCCCAGATTCGCTCGACGCGCCGCCGGACGGCTGCTTTGGTAACTGAATCGGGATACGTTCGTTTCAACGTCACTAGAAACGTAAAAACTAACGAAAAAAACTCTTTTTGTAGTAACTTTTATTGGAGATTAGTACAAAATGGGGGCGTGTGATGTTTTCTAAAATTTTTAGTTTTCAAGGTTTTGCAGCACAATTAATATTGTTTTTATACAACCACGCCTCAGCGGGGATTTCAGGTAGCGCGTCCCGACCTAGGCGCATTTACTGTGGGGGGTATTTCGCGGCGCGTCCGCAAGGGAGACGGGGATGGAAGCCCTGTAACCCGATTGAAGCCAAAAATAGATGTCACGTGCAGTTCCTCGAGTGACCGCCGCGGGAGATACGGCGGCGTTGTGATCGCCATTTGGCGCTTCAGCTGTGCTCTTTAGAATGCACAGTTATGATACGAAAATATAGATGGCGCTTCGACCGACTCTAGGCGGATTGTGGTGAGTGAGGGGGGGTACCCCCCTCTGCGGGAGTTCCAGAACTGAGGTAATCTAGTAACGTTGGCCACAACCAACGTTACTAGATTACCTCAGTTGTGGAACTCCCGCGGAGAGGGGTACCCCCCTCACTCACCTCAATGCACCTAGGTCGGGACGCGCTACCTGAAATCCCCGCTGAGGCATGGTTGTATAAAAACAATATTATTTGTGCTGCAAAACCTTGAAAACTAAAAATTTTAGAAAACACCACCCGCCCCCATTTTGTACTAATCTCCAATAAAAGTTACTACAAAAAGAGTTTTTTTTTTTTGTTGGTTTTTACGTTTCTAGTGACGTTGAAACGAACGTATCCCGATTCAGTTACCAAAGCAGCCGTCCGGCGGCGCGTCGAGCGAGTCGTGGTGAGTGAGGGGGGGTACTGTTCGTGCATGCAGCGTCTATGAACAGTTCCGTAACTGAGTTATAGCGAGTTCGTTTCACGGCACTCGTGCCCACGCGTGCCCACTCGCGGCGTAAAGCGAGTTCGTTTCGGCAGGCACTCCACGAGTGGTTGCACTCTCCGAGTTCGTTTCAGCGGCGGCACCCCACGCGTGCATGCACTCGCTGCACCGAGAAAATCGGGCGTGCGCCAAAATGCAATCCCGTCATGCCTCGCTCCGGCGAGGCCGCCGAGGAGCGGGAGCAGACAACGAGGGTTCGTCTGCTACGATGTGTCGCGGAACCGAAAGGAAAAAAAGTAGATTTTCTGATAGAAATCGCGTCCCGCAGCCAACGGAATCAAATGCGAGCTTGAATTGTGAGCGTGTGCTATTTCATGAAGGATGCAATTGACATCCCGTGCTTTATTTTCAGGTTTTAAGTCGCTCTGTTGCCGTACAGAAGCTGAAATATACCAGTGTGTCAAGAAATGCTCAGAACAAACGCATCAGCGGTTTCCGAGATGTTTATCACCACCCGTGTGCGGGTGAAAAATGGAACATTTGTCGACAAAACTCCCCAGCAGAAACCTCTGACTGCCCAAAAAGCATCAGAGAAAGCTAAACATAGTGACTTTACCCGAGGCTTGGGCAACATCATCATATTTAACATTTACCCACGTCAGCTAGCTTGCCCAGTCGTATTTTGTTCGAGAAAGCTCTCGTTCTCGACGTCCTCACCAAGGCTAATATCTGATCCATTTGTAATGACGATTGAAATCAAAAGTCCAACGAAAAGTTTCGCTGGATATTCCAACAGACTAGTTTTAAGCCGTACCCTTTCAGTGATTCACGCATAAGACCATGCTCAAACGGATCAAGCTTCTACTCGGACAGCATCATCAGTTTTCTTCAGTGCAAACGGTTATGAGAATTGAAAGATCGCAACCAGCTGCTTTGTAGACAGCTGGGCGCGGAAATTTACGCCGTCTGTAGCTATCTCTACGGCAGCCGAGTTGCTTGAAGTCATCGCAACTATAAGCTACAGGTTGCAGCGTTCAACGTTTGTAGATAAACGTTGGTAGTGACTGCACTCTCGCATCCCCACCCATCACTCCGAACAGAAAGGCGCTAGTTTCGGTTTGAGGTCAGTACCTTTTCTACAACATAGATGGCGGCAGCATCAGTCTTCTGCACTCGGTGCATTTGACGAGTTTGTTTGAGTCCAGTTTTCCGTGCAACACTCCGCGAGTGCGATGCATTCTGGGAGAGAACTCGACCGGTGCCAGTGCGTGTGAAACGAACTCGCTATTAATCTAATAACGTTGGCCACAACTGAGTCACGAGGGTGACAAGTGACGTCACGAGGGTCACCAGTGACCAACGTTACTAGATTACCTCAGTTGTGGAACACCCGCGGAGGGGGGTACCCCCCTCTCTCACCTCAATCCGCCTAGAGTCGTTCGAAGCGCCATCTATATTTTCGTTTCATAACTGTGCATTCTAAAGAGCACAGCTGAAGCGCCAAATGGCGATCACAACGCCGCCATTTCTCCCGAGCGGTCACTCGAGGAACTGCACGTGACATCTATTTTTGGCTTCAATCGGGTTACAGGGGTTCCACCCCCGTCTCCCTTGCGAACGCGCCGCGAAATACCCCCACAATTAAAATGCGCCTAGGTCGGGACGCGCTACCTGAAATCCCCGCTGAGGCATGGTTGTATAAAAACAATATTAATTGTGCTGCAAAACCTTGAAAACTAAAAATTTTAGAAAACGTCACCCGCCCCCATTTTGTACTAATCTCCAATAAAAGTTACTACAAAAAGAGTTTTTTTCGTTGGTTTTTACGTTTCTAGTGACGTTGAAACGAACGTATCCCGATTCAGTTACCAAAGCAGCCGTCCGGCGGCGCGTCGAGCGAATCTGGGCGAGTCGTGGTGAGTGAGGGGGGGTACTGTTCGTGCATGCAGCGTCTATGAACAGTTCCGTAACTGAGTTAATCTAATAACGTTGATAGTGACGGTCACGATTGACGTCACGAGGGTCACGTGTGACGTCACGAGGGTCACGTGCGACGTCACGAGCGTCACGACTGACGTCACGAGGGTCACCAGTGAAGTCACGCTCGTGAAATCACACGGGCATAGCCTCCCCTCCTCTTCCTCAAGAGCCGCGCTCTAATTCGACATTACAGAGAATTGTAAACGTCTTTAATTTTTTTTAATGATGTGCATTATATTGTTTTTGTTGGTTCTTTCTTCACACGAACTGAAGTAAGCATTTGCCGTGTGTTGAATAGTTTGCTCGAGCTAAAAAGTATGCAGTTCGTCAAATTTGAATAAAAAACATCAACATTTCTCAGGCGGCACAGACCAGTAGGCGAATATTGGAATATATTACAGAACTTTTATCACGATTTGCCCACTCAAATATTTTATAGGTACAAACGTTGGAAAGTCATTTCTTTGCAGCAGTTCAGATATAGCTCCAATTGTTCTTAACGAACGGCTTCTTAATGGAAGTAGTGAACGTCAATATCTTTTCTGCGGCATTTTGAAACTAAACTTCTGCCCTAGGACGTGTACGACATTTATTAAGCGAATATGCTGCAAAAAAATAGTTTTAGATGGAATTTATTTACCCTTCATTGTGCATCTTCAATGGGTACGTAGGCAGCTTGGGTGCGCTACTGTCTATGTGAGGCTGATTCGTCTGCTCAAACTGTAATATCCACGACTTTTCTGGTCCGTCTTACGCATTTTACTATCAAGGCCCTATACGGCATGCAGGTTGGTGTGTTTCTTGCGCATCTTGTGCGTTTGTTCATCCGCCAAGTGCGCCCACGTACTTTTGTTTACCCCCGACCTCAACCAATGACAACGCAAGCTTGGTTGTCACGTCATAGCGCATTCTCTGCGTGTTCGCTCTTTTGCCCTTTGATTGGCACGCTCCTTCCAGCGCTCCTATGCGCCAAAGACGCTTTTTGGCACACTTGCTCGCCGTACAGTCACTGCCAGCTTAGGAAACGCAGGGCTTGGCTCATAATGTTCACTGTTTTTCCCTTGCGATTCGTTATTCGAAGGTCTTGTCGGCTCATGCATCAAGCTCATTGGCTGCGGGGAGAAAGCAAGGTGATCGGGACTCGCCACGCCCGGCTTTTCTTAGACCTTTCAGTGACTACAGTGCTCAAAAACAAAAAAAAGAAAACACTGAAGCCTAACTGAAAAGGTTTTCAAGCTCAAAATGGGAACGCGGGACATGCCCGCCTTCAGTTGCACAACCATGGACGTGAAATCGTGACGTCTTCTACTTATAAAAAAAAATTAAGTAAAACAAAACATTTTAGTTTTATGAAGTTATACCAAACTTGCAGTGTAACGCCACACACGGGTGACGCTTCCATACGCGCAGTTCTAAGGCCTGTCGGATAAATGTTAAGCTCTAGGGTTTCCAAACGCTGATACCCTTTATTTTGTAGTGCGAGGACCTGTGCGTCAAATTTACAAGTTGTATATGCGCGCGCTGCGTGTCTAAGTGCATCACACACCGATCTGTTTGTTTGTTTTGTTTTGTTTTTTTTTTTAACGCAGGAGGATAAAATGGAGGAACAGTGCAAGTTTAAGTGCTGCCCTGTCCGTATCAACAAATGCTTTGAGGAAATCGCTGTAGATGGAATGTCATGCGGCGTTGACATGGTAAGGACGGTTTGCATTCCAAACGGCATCTCTTTTATCGTGGTTCTTTTATGTATCCGGTATGCAAACGCTACTCCCGCGCCGTGGCGAAGATTTATCTGGAGGTAAAGTCAATCGCCAGTAGCGCGCGCGCTTTCACTACCAAAGGTAAGGGGAGGATAATCAGATTTAAATTAACTGTATAGGCTCTACTTGCAGAGTCAGAGTAGCATGTTCCTTTTCCTTTCGCAACAAACGTCGTGTTGGCGGAGACGTGGTCATTCGCGCCGAGTTGGATCCAACTTTTATGAAGGAAAATAACTTTGCAGGCGCCCAGTTTTGGGCGGAGAAAGTTTCTCGCTTTGAGTTTACAAAATATACAACCTACACTAATATATAACGAACTAGAAAGTTCCTTGAGAATTGAACATAATATTTAGCCACTTGTTAGAGTATAATATTGTTTTATTTCTTTTTATTATGCGAGCGTTCTCTTAACACATCAGTTTCAAAAGTCTGGTAAACAGACAACACGCAGGACGCTCGCAGTGCTTGACGACCGCGCCAGACGCGCCTCCACACCCCCTACAAAAACGACGGTCGCTTCCCGCAGTGCATGAGGCCAACATGGCCGAGCACTATTGCGATATTCCGGTTCGCCGGTGGAGAATATTTACATTAAAAAAAACGCTCCTATGCCACCGCCATGTTGCTAATAATGTTGCAGCTATGCGACTATCAGCTAGAAATGTTCCCCCACAGTCATAGACCGCTCAGACCTGCTCAGCGCGAGTCTCCACCTATGTTCTGAGGATTTGCATTCTATAGGGTGGTCCAAGTCACCAGGCTCGATCTAAAATGGACCGTAAAAATCGACGCCTGCACTTAGCAATCTAAACTTTTCGTCAAAGGTGTAATTCACAGGTCGGTTTTTTCTTGTAAAATTACAAAGCGTAGCTCTCTTTCTGTAAAATATACGGCCAAGAAACATGCCAGGGTCTACGGCGGGCAGCAACGCAGACGACAGGGGTCCAGTAGCGGAGTGTGTTTGGCGTTCGTATTGATAGATGGCGCTACCTTTTTATCGCGACGGCTCGCGTCCACCTTGGTTTATTAAAATGAATATATTCTTTTTGAAATGTACCTTCGGTTAATAAATAAATGCGAACAATAAAAGCAAAACTTAAAGTAAAAAAAAAAACGCGTCTGCATAACGGCGGCGCTTTTGCTGCCAACGGATTTCGTCTGCTATCTTTCGCTGGTCGGCTGCACCTTCAGACGCTGCTCCCGACGCCATCTATCAATACGAACGCCAAAAACACCCCGCTACTGGACTTGGTCGTCTGGGTCGCCGCCCGCCGTAGACCCTCGCAAGTTTGTTGGCCCTATTCTTTACTAAAAGAAAACTACGCTTTTCAATTTTACAAAAAAAAAACGACCTGTAAAATATACCTTTGACGAAAAGTTTAGATGGCTACGTGCAGGCGTCGATTTTTACGTTCCATTTTATAGGGTGGTTCAGGTCACCAGGCTCGATCTAAAATGGACCGTAAAGATCGACGCCTGCACGTAGCAATTTATACATTTTGTCAAAGGTGTATTTCACAGGTCGGTTTTTTCTTGTAAAAGTGCAAAGCGTAGTTCTTTCTGTAAAAAATAAGGCCAAGAAACTTGCCAGGGTCTACGGCGGGCGACGACGCAGACGACCAAGTCCAGTAGCGGGGTGTGTTTGGCGTTCGTATTGATAGATGGTGTCGTCAGCAGCGTCCGAATGTGCAGCCGACCAGCAAAAGAAAGCAGACGACACGCATACGAAATCCGTTGGCAGCAAAAGCTCCGTCTTTATGCAGACGCGTTTTTTTTTTTCCCCTTTAAGTTTCGCTTTTATTGTCCGCATTTATTTTTATCCGAAGGTACATTTCAAAAAGATTATGTTCATTTTAATAAACCACGGTGGTCGCGAGCCGTCGCGATAAGGAGGTACCGCCACCTATCAATATGAACGCCAAACACTCCCCGCTACTGGACCCCTGTCGTCTGCGTCGCTGCCCGCCGTAGACCCTGGCAAGTTTCTTGGCCTTATTTTTTACAGAAAGAGAGCTACGCTTTGTAATTTTACAAGAAAAAACCGACCTGTGAAATACGCCTTTGACGAAGCGTTGAGATTACTACGTGCAGGTGTCAATTTTTACGGTCCATTTCAGATCGAGCCTGGTTACTTGAACCAGCCTATAGATCGAGCCTGGTGACTTGAACCACCCTATATATTGCATGCACAAAAAAAAAAAAGTTGCCACTTTATTTTTTTTTTTTTTTTATGCACGCTGCATTCCCCTTTATACTTTTCGTCGAAGCTGTATTTCACAGGTCCGTTTTTTTTTTTCTTGTAAAATTACAAAGCGTAGCCTTTATGTAAAAAATAGGGGCAAAACACTTGCCGTGGTCAACGGCGGGCGGCGACGCAGACGATGAGTTGAGCGGCGGGGCGCGTTTTGCGCACGTATTGATAGATGGCGCTACCTCCTTATCGAGACTGCTCGTGACGACCGTAATTTACTAAAATGAAGATAATATTTTTGTACTGTACCTTTGGATTAAAATAAATGCGGACAATAAAAGCAAAACTTGAAAGTAAAAAAAAACGCGGTTGCATAACGACGGCGTTCTTGCTTTGGCGGATTTCGTCTGCGTGTCGTCTGCTTTCTTTCGCTGGTAAGCTACACCTTCCGACGTATTCCGACGCTGGTCCCGACGCCATCTATCAATTCGTTCGCCAAACGCGCCCCGCCGCTCGACTCAGTTGTCCGCGTCGCCTGCCGCCGTTGAACCTGGCACGTTTTTTGGCCCTATTTTTTACAGAAAGGGAGCTACGCTTTGTAGTTTTACAAGGAAACACGGACCTGTGAAATACACCTTTGACAAATAGTTTAGATTGCTTGGTGCAGGCGTCGATTTTTACGGTCCATTTTAGATAGAGCCTGGTCACTTCAGACACCCTATAGTCACGTTGCTCTATTCGCTAGGCCTAAGGCCCTGGCCTGCTTGAGTGACCCCTGAGCCTCGAGAACAAGACGAGCTGCCGAGATGCGAGATAGGACTACTTGGAGCGGAAAAATGTATCAAAGAAAAGAACACCTCTGTTACCGGTGAGGGTGCAGGTGAGGAGAGACCCCACAAACACAGATGCGACAATGGCTGAATTCTGGGCTGAATTCCTTCGGCACTAAGCCGCCATTGTGTAGCCATCCGTCTCAGAATCGCGATATGGTTCACATATGAAGCTTGGGAATATTTGTACCTGGATACATGCAGTATTAGCGCTAGCCAATGACACCTCTAAGAGAGGGCCTGCGCTTTACGTTATGGCTAGTGGATCTCCGAACTGCCCAAGCGAAAGACACGCTGAAATTAGTCGAGAGCACGCGCCAAAGCGCACCGTGGTGAGAGGTGCTTGCAAAGTCGTGAACCTTTTCAAACTATTAATGTCATTTTTTTTCTTGCAGATGTGCTTCCGAAACAAGTGTATAAGGCACGGTAACTCATTCAAGAAAAGTTCACCATCCAAATCGCCTGCAGTAGCAGTAATACAAGAACCGAACCCATGATAATAGCACAGAGGACAATATTTATAGTGAAAAATATATCCACATGCCGCTGCAGCCAGGAGCCTATACTCCATTCACCCCTAAGCTGAAAGTGTACGAGGGGAGCTAAGCTGTCACCCGACCAATCAACCGCCTCCCTTTCGTCACCTGACCCAGCTCTCGACACGTGGGATTGGGCGGGAGTGTGAACACACGGCGAAAGATAAACGTACGGCTGGAACAACGAGCACGTAGCTTCCACAGCGCTGTCAGATAAGTGGTGAACGGTGTAAAGTTTGTCATCAACGTGGCTAACGTAATGTCGAGTCATATTTAGCCCACATTTATGATTTTGTATGAAAAATAAAGCTTTTACTTTTTTGTGTCTTGGTTTGTTTGTATCTTTCTGCTCTATATATTTTATAGTTGATTTTTAAGGCAAATGAATTCCTTTGTCAAGTGGAATCATTTTAGACATGAGGCAACTTTAAATTCGCATTGCTTGTCATGCTTTTTTTATCACTTTCGTTTCACGCGTGACGTAACATTTCACATTAGCGTTGTGGGTTGCTTGAAATTACCGCGCGAGGCCATGTGACTGTGACGTCATAACCCTATCGACCAATCGGAATATTTTTGCTCACGCCACCAACGCCGGCTTTTTTGCCATGCCACCGACGCCGGATTTTCTGCCACACGAGCTCCTGAACACTATCGCGTCAAAAATTATGCTGATACAGAGGCGAAATTTATGTTGCACAACTTTTGAAAGCCTCTGCACTGGCCGGCGGAACGTCGAGCGGATGGACGAATAGATACAGCTTGACACTTTGAATCACGCGGCGGCTCACACCACCTATACTGTGCTTTCAATTTCAAAATATGGCACCAGAACCGACATTCTTATTAAGCCAGCCGACAAACGTGGTGCCGTAGTTGCTCTCAATACGCAGGACTACATTAATGAAGGACCCGACAACTAAATGATCCAAAAATTTTACAAAAAAATTTTCAAGTGACCCAACATTGCGAATCAAGTCCGTTGTTCTCAGAACACTGTCCCACTTGAAAGACAACGGTGGCATAACTAAGGAAATGTTCCACTGCATTAAGCCCTGGCACCCCAGGCCTGGGCGATTCTACACGCTACCTAAGATACACAAGGAGAATAACCCTGGAAGGCCAATAGTGTCTGGCATAGGAAAAGTAACCGAAAAAATATCGAGTTTTATTGACACTATAATTAAGGAAATCCCCTCAACCTTTCCGTCATTCTTGAGGGACACGAACCATTTCATCCAGGATATACCCCAGCTAACCATACCCACAGGTTCATTTCTGGTAACATTGGACGTAACTTCGCTGTACACCAACATTCCGCACGTTGACGACATCGCAGCGGTAATTGGAGCGTATGTGAACACCCAAAACTCTTCAATCCTCGATTGTCAGTCCTTAAAAAATTATTACGACTCGTGCTTGAATGCAACCATTTTGAATTCGAAGATGAACATTACCTCGAAATTAGCGGAACCGCCATGGGCACAAAAATGGCCCCAAAGTATGCCAACATTTTCATGGTGGAATTGGAGGGTCGGTTCCTTGCACATTGTCCGATTCAGCCATATTTCTATAAAAGGTATATTGACGATATTTTTATGATATGGACAGGCACAGAGGACGACTTCAAAACATTTATTTCGGAATACAATTCGGCTCATTCCTCTATTCGGTTCACCCACAACGTATCGCAGCGGGCAATTAGTTTCTTGTACGTTACCGTCGAGATTCAGGATAACAAACTTTCCACTAAACTCTACAGAAAAACCCACGGACAGGCCACAGTATCTTAACTACAAAAATAGTTTGCCCTATTCTCAGGCGCATAGGTACAAACGAATATGCGGCAACGATCCAGTGGAGGATGAGAATAAAGGAATATATTTACAAAAGAAGAGGAAAGGAAAGGAAAAAGATAACTAGAAGTAGTGCATAAGTAAGTCCCCGTCTCAGTGATAAGTCCCCAGTCGAGCCACTCACGAACACTTTCTCGTGGTTGGGGGGGTTGGGGCTTAGCGCTCGGATGCCGGACTGGCGGAACGATGTCCCAGGCTGAGTCCAGTTCCTCAGAGCGTCGCCCAGGCTTGCTCGGTGCGTCGCCGAGAGCTCGTTCCTTGGCTCGGTGCGTCGCCGAGACCTCGTTCCTTGCTCGGTGCGTCGCCGAGAGCTCGTCTTTGGTTCGGTGCGTCGCCGAGACCTCGTTCCTTGGCTCGGTGCGTCGCCGAGACCGGAAGCTCCAGCCGATTCCAAAGGATCCCGACCGCTTCCCTTCCTCGAGCCCACTCCTTCACTTCTTCTTTCCTCATAGTGGCACACCCGTGACACTGCCTCCCCACTTTTGAGAAGATCACCTTGAGATCTTCTGTCTTCCTCGCGTCTTCAGTTGGCTCCCCTTGATGCCGTGGAACGGCGCGCGCCTCGCATGCGCTCTATCCATTTAATTCACTGCAGCACTGCTTACTGACACCACCAGGTTCGCTGTTCACGTTCACATGTATCACACGACGACAACTTCATGCCGCATAGATAAACTTTCCGGTTGAGTCACACACACAAAAAACACAAGATATAACAACCAAAAAAAAAAAAAGGAACCCCGACTCTAGCATGTCACCGAGATTAGTTTACACCACCCCCACAAAAAAAAAAAAAAGAACAATGCGTCTACACAATCCAAGAATCACTTCCGAAACACTGGTACTCGTCTTAAATCCGACTTAAAAAGTCTGCGCCGACGTTATCACACCCCTCGATATACTCCACATAAAAATCATAATCTTGCAGCTTCATGCTCCACCGCATCACTCTACTGTTGGTGTGCTTCGCCCTATTCAAGTATTCCAAAGACTGGTGGTCCGTTTTCAACCGAAACTTCCTACCATACAGAAACAGCGTAAACCGTCCTATTGCCCGAACTAGGGCCAGCCAGTCCTTGTTTTTGCACCGTTCTCTGGCAGATGTCGCACGAGCGAACATATCTTTTAACGTCACTTTGCATTCCGGGCCAAAAGAATTCTTCTGCCACTAGCCCCACGGTGTTACTTACCCCCTGGTGCCCTGACCTCAAACAATCATGAGCCATCGCCATCACCGCTTGCCTGAAGCTTTTCGGAAGCACCAACTGCTCCGTTCTTCTACCGGAGCTGTACGTAAAATCTCTGTACAACACCCCGCTTCTAATAAAGAATGCATACTTCGTCCTTCCTCTATGCTTTTCGACGATCTTTCCGACGCTGTCGAAGCGTTTATTTAAAGTTGAGTCATTTTTCTGCGCTCCTCGCAACTCCTCTGCGGTGGTATGCAAGGTTGAAACTTGTGGTATTCTTAATTCGGGAGGTGGTGGTAGCGATTGATTCCTACACGTCTTGGCCTGCACCGCTCCTGAGGTGTCTAAGGACTTTGCTTCGCCATCTCCCGACAGATTCGCTTGTCTGGATGTTACCTGGGTTTGTTTCGAATGATCCACTCTCATTCCGTTTTCTCCCTCATCAAGAGATTTGGACACCATTACCCCAGTTCGGCTCGATTGTTTGTCTGAGTCCCAATTTGGATCTGGATCGTTGACGTCTCGTATCGGCGGTACATTGCCCAGCACAAGATCGTAAAGAGGATCCCTCACGCATTTTGCGATTAGTTTTCCCGTGAAATATGGCGTGCGGACCATAATCGCAGCTTCCGGAAGATATCGTAGCGTCTTATTTAGGAGACACACAGGATTCAGCGTTCCTGTCAACGCTTCCTTTGGAACCAACTCTTGGCGAACTATTACTGTGTTGCAGCCAGTGTCTCTCAATACAGATACTCTGCGGCCACCCGCATATCCCTCCACAACTGGCAAATTCTCACTTAGAAATCTCGGAGGGTGTCCCACTACCGTATTGCCAACGGGTATTTTCTCTCCATTCCTGAGCGTAACAAAGCCGTCATCAATTTCGGCTGACGTATTTCCCCGTGGGTCAGCCCACAAGCACGACGCTTGATGTCTGTCGCTTGGTTTGGACGTACAGTGCGTCCAAACCCGGTGCCCAGTCCTACCACAGTTCCAACATTTCGGGGTTTGAAGCATTGGCGGACGACTGCGGCAGTTTTCAGCTTTATGGCCGATCCTGTTGCAAAGAAAGGAACGGAACACTCGTCTGCCTGCACTATAGTTATTGTATCTCTGGGCGATGCCGCATTCGAATTCCTAGCTGACTCGTCACCTTTGAACTTGCTGGTGCCGGGCTGAACCTGCGCCTCAAGAAATGCATCTGCTTTCGACGCCACTTCGTCCAGGTCTCGGCATTCTCGCTCTCGGAGGAATATTGATAACTTGCTAGAGCACGTTACTAGGAACTGCTCCATCAAGACCGCATCACGTAGGGCTTCGAAAGTCTTTGCTACTTCCGCCATCTCTACCCACCTATCGAAATAACCCGCTAGACGGGCGGCAAACGGCCTCCTTGTTTCTCCATCCTCTGGCTTTGCGTCTCTGAACCTTTCCCTGTACCCCTCTTTTGTGTAGCGGAACCTCTGCAGTAAGGCCAGCTTTACTCGCGTGTAATTCAGTGCGTCCCCGTAGGACAGCCGCCCCACCACAGTCAGTGCTTCCCCGGTCAGACACAAACTAAGAGTTGTCGCCCACTTCTGTTGCGGCCATCCCAGTCCGGTTGCTGTTCGCTCGAACCGCTTCAGATAGGCGTCCAAATCGTCTCTTCCCTCTTTAAATTGAGGGATTAACTTGTGCGGACTCCCACGTTGTGCTTGTCCGCCTGCCTCTCCTTCACCGTTATTATGGTTTCCTTCCTGACTGGCCGCCGCGCCTTGCTGTACAGCTAATTTTAGTCGAAGCACCTCTTGTTCTTTATCGTAGGCATTCGCCTTCTCGTTCTAGCCTTGCGGCATCACGCTCTCGTGCCCTCTCGGCTCTTTCCTCTTTAATTATCTCTCTTTCCTCCTCCACCCATTTCTTAAGCTCGGCTCCCTGGTAGCCCAACTCTTTTCCTGCCGCAATCAAACTTTGTGTATCCATCACGTCCAACTCAGCTCCACTGATTCGTCCTCACCCAATCCGGCGTGATTAAGTGTATGGAAAGATGGTGGATCCTAGAAGGCTCGCCAATTTGTCACGCCGGGAGGTACGCGGAGCCAGTAGAGACAAGAAGGCCAGTGGAGGATGTTCTAGAATAAAGGAGTATATTTACAGAAGAAGAGGAAAGGAAAGGAAAAAAATAACTAGAAGTAGTGCATAAGTAAGTCCCCGTCTCAGTGATAAGTCCCTAGCCGAGCCACTCACGGACACTTGCTCGTGGTTGGGGGGTTGGGGCTCAGCGCTCGGATGCCGGACTGGCGGAACGATGTCCCAGGCTGACTCCAGTTCCTCGGAGCGTAGCCCAGGCTTGTTCGGTGCGTCGCCGAGAGCTCGTTCCTTGGCTCGGTGCGTCGCCGAGACCTCGTTCCTTGCTCGGTGCGTCGCCAAGAGCTCGTCTTTGGTTCGGTGCGTCGCCGAGACCTCGTTCCTTGGCTCGGTGCGTCGCCGAGACCGGAAGCTCCAGCCGATTCCAAAGGATCCCGACCACTTCCCTTCCTCGAGCCCACTCCTTCACTACTTCTTTCCTCATAGTTGCACACCCGTGACAAACATGCAGTATATTAAACAGACCGATCTCCCCTTCCGTCGAAGATTTAACAATCACAAGTCCCACCTCAACACACTCCCGAAACTCCCGCTCGCCAAACATATGCATTTCGATCAACACCACATAAACAATATATTTGTAACTATACTTCAATCGGGATTCAGTACAGCACACGAAAGGGAGCAAAGGAAATCGTACCTAATTAAAACGTTTAATACGCTTCGAGCGGGCTTTAACAAGAGCCAGTGGCGTCACGAGGGTCAGCGGCACCCGGGGCGGTAGCCCCCCCCCCCCCTCCCCGCTCTCGCGCCGCGTGGCCCGCCACGAGTCCCCCCCCCCCCCCCCCCCCCCCCCCCGCTTTCGTGGCCCGCCGCGACACCCTCCTGAGCGCTGCACCCGGGGCGGTCCGCCCCCCCCCCCCCCCCCCTTGTGACGCCACTGACGAGAGCGCCGGCCTGCTTAGTTGCTTAGATCTTGAACGGTTCACCTCCTCGGAACCCCCACGTTGACGGGAAAACGAACAGACTGAGTCCCCTGCCTAGAGTCCTCCCTGCACTGGACATCATTACGACCTCGAATAATGTCTTCGCTCTCGGGTGCGATATTGGGAGGCGGGCGGTGAGAAAAGTAAAGATAAGGAAAATGGAAGAAGAAAAAAAAAAGGGGGGGGGGGGGGGCATGCTTGCACGTGAGTGTGTGGGTGTGTGGGTGTGCGGGGGGGGGGGGGGGGTGGAGAGGGGTGTTTGGGTGTGTAAAGGCACGGCCACATTGGCGTCGCGGAGGCCTGCGGCGTGACGGTCGTCGCTGCCGGTTGCCGACCGAAACCAGTTTTCGGCTTCACCGGCGCGACGTTCTGCGCCGCACAGCCAACCGCTCCTTGCGCGGTTCAGAGATCGGCGCCGCTCGCCGCAGAAGAGAGGATCCAATGGGAGGAGGCGTAGATAGTGACGTTGCAATGCCATGGCAACGCTCAAGCCGGTCCCCCGCGCCTCTTTCGCGTTCCGAAGGACGTGTTTCGTGTCGTCTGCTATCCCTACTTCGCCCCCGATGCCTTCCCCAACGGAGCGGTTCCTTGAAACTGTGCGACTGGTTCCCTTTTTATATGACAAGACGCAGCCAGACTACCAAGATAATGACGCTAAGAACAACCGCTGGGAAATTATAGGAGAGGAATTCGGAATTACAAGTGAGTTTCTCCGTGGCACTTGTTGCTTGTCGTCTGTGTTGTGACGGATGTCGTGTTGATTTGGTGACACTTTCGAAAGTAGCCTTCATCTCTGGCGCGCCGCCGGGGCAGCAAAAATGTATCTTCAGGAAATGCTGCAGCTGCGATCATATATATTTTGCTCAAAAGTCAAAGTGAAGAATCGCTGAAATTTCTCTTTCGGCGCCTCAGTAAGGAAGGAGTTCGTCATGCAGAATAAATATAGAGCAACAAAAACATTTGCAATATAAAGCACGAAAGAAACAAGCATTTAAAAAAAAAATTAACCCAGATTCAGTACTGCAATCACATGTGCATACATATATGAAAAAATATATTTCAATGTACATAAAACAGGACACTGATGACAACCTGAACAAAAACAACAGCATTTTGTCCAAATTTCAAATGCCAAGTTCCACACAGGTTCACAGATTAGACTGCAGCGAATTGGGGAAACAAAATATTGCCAAACTTTGAAGCTGAAGTGGACATAAAAAAAACATTCACTTTTCATACAAGTGACCAAGACAATTTGCTCAGTCAATCTGCCTCCAGAAAGGATTCAATGCAACCACAATACCACCCTATTGGCCCAATTCAGTACCAGCAGAGCACCTCAACATTCAAAATGTAATTCCTTTGCAATATATAATATGACTTGTCAATCCTGAAGTCACCTTGGGAGGCCAGCATAAAACTTAATTCATATTCATTCCACTATAAATACTTGATTAAAATTCATATGACATGAAAACCATTGCTTTCTTTGCTTTTCCTGTTTATTGTTGCAACTTGTCAGCAAACATCTTAGAACAGGCAGTTTGATTCCCTCAAACACTTGGCTAGCTGTCCATTCGTGTTTGCAAGCACCAGATAGGGAAAAAGGATTATTGTGACAAGACGCAGCATTTTTTCTTTAGAAAGGCCCATTGCAGGAGATGAAGAATAAACCAGTGTAAAAGGTAAAAAAAATAATCATATTCCACTAAGATGTTAGAATGAAAAATGTGTTACCACAAAATTTGATGTTTTCTTAAAGTTCTTAATGCTACAAAGGTTGCAAAAATATTTTAGAAACCGGGACTCATCTTGAAACTACATCGACATCACATAACAAATATGACAGTTAGACGTTTCATCTCCCGTACATAAGACAACATCAGTGATGCCAAGTTGGCAGGAATGCCAACTTAGCATATTTGATATCTCTCCTGTATGGCAGACAAAACGTCTCAACTTCAAGTGATATAATTGTAACGTAAAGTCGGTGTAGTTAGTTTCATTACAATGATGCAAAATGACCATATCGATATCTATACACATAAATCCAGCTCAACTCCTTGATAGTATTGCCTAGAGCACTATATAGCTCCTTCGGAGCAGAGTAGCGCAATCTAGAACGCCGTCTCTCGGCGACTAGCGGCGAACGCCCGGAGGTTCCAACTCCGGTCAGAAATGCATGGGGAACGTGAGAAAATCGTTGTTTCTTCAACGTTGTGGAGATGTACGGAACGACAATAGTTTTTGACATAATAAAGGAACATTTTAGAATCATTTGCGCTGAGTTTTGTGCCAAGTAAGGATGTAATTTGTTTTTAAAAATTGCACGAGCGGCATCATGCAGCAGACGACGCGGCAACGTCACAGCGTCCACGTGACCCGCTCCGGCCAACCCAAAGAGCCCATCTCCGCTGCGTGCAAAAATCGTCTGCTTCAAACGCCATTGCCTTGGAAATTGCCTTCTCAAAATTTGCACACGCATCCGATATTATTAAAACTTTGATAAAGTGTTTAGTGAATTACCAACTTCACGACAGACTAGTTTTGAAAAGTGTGAGCTCGCCGTTTATTTTTTAATTAGCCGTGTTGCGTCGATCTCCATGTATTCTCCCATAGGGCGGGCCGCCTCCTGGAACCCTGAGTACCACGTGACTCGCGCCGCGCTGCTCTGTCGGCCATGTTGTCGGCGAAACACGCGGATCAAAGGATTGCGCTACTCTGCTCCGTAGGAGCTATATGGTGCTCTAGTATTGCCAAGCATTCATTTCTGTACCACTCCAGCCTTTTAGATTAGATTTCAACTAGAGAGCTGGTGCCCTTGAATAATCTTTTTAGGGCTATAATAGAGGCAAACATAAAACGAGCGACACAACATAAAAATTACCGTATTTGCACGAATATAACGAGTTTTTTTTTCTCGGAATGGACCTTTTGTAGAAATACGCGGTGCGCATGCGCGGAGTATTTCATGCGCCTGGGTTCGAGAGTATCTAGTTCCAAACAATCCGCCATCTTGCATTTCTCGCCTTTGAGCGGTTTCGTTGTGTCGACCTTGGGGCGGAAGATTACGCACGATGGGGACAAAGGTGAGCTTGGGGGAGCCGTATCTAGGTCACATCGCCTCAATGGGTGAACAGGATGTAGCCGACGTTTTGGGTGTGGAACGGGTGGGAGAGGCCTTGGGCGCGCGTTGTTTTCCAGTCACCTAGTCTCGAACCGATTCGCGTGTCTAGGTGGCAGCACATATTCGCCAAGAGGTCCATTACGTGCTCCAAAGCGCACCTCGCGTTATATTCAAAATCGAGTCCAACCACGAGGCGCTCGAGTCTGGAGAAAGCCAGAGGATAAAGCCATCCCTCCTGCTCAATGCAGGAGATCGGGTGGGAAAAGAAGTTGGGGTGTGGGAGGGAATTTATTAGCTATTGGGCCACGCGAAGGGGCGAATAGAAAACACAAAAAAGCATTTTTATCGCTTTTGTGTTAGTACAACGCACGCACGCCGCAGAAACTCAGCGTGCGCATTATGCGGGAATGCTGGCAGTGGCCAATTCAAGCCAAGCCAGGCCAGGCCTAGTCTATGCGGAGGGACCAGAACAAGAAATGTGATCGTGTATCAGGTTCAGCAGTATTTTTTCTGCCTGCGTATGTCTTAGTTCCTGCTCCAGAGTGGTCTGGTGTTTGTGTGTTGGTGCTTCTGCTTTCTGCCTTGCTTGGATTGTGGGCTGCGGAGCTCACACCCAAGAAAAAAAAATTACACCATCTTCCCGAGGGGAACCATGGGGTGATGCGGAGCATCGTGTTGGTTCCGAGGAAAGAGTCAGTTGCGTGCTGACGTCGAGAGATGGCGCCACCGACTGCCCTAGCGTTACCCCCTACGCGAGCCTTCGTCGCGGCTCGCGGCAGAGAAAGTTGGAACGCTCGCCGCTCGCCGTTTATTTTATTTTTTTCACACTTGAAGGAGAGGAGACAAGAGGAGGAGAGTTGCGCGTGCGCGCGCGGTGTGAGGAGAAGCCAACGCACGCGCAGTGCACGCAGCTGGTAGAGAGAGAGAGCGGAGAGAGTAACGCGCAGCTGTTGGAGAGAGGGAAGGAGGAGAGTTGCGCGTGCGTAGTTCGAGTGCCGACTACATCGCGGACGCGGGACATAGACCCGAGCAAGAGATGCTCCGCATCTAAAACAAACTACCAGACATGCGGTGGTGCGGTGCTGTTGCTTATCTGCGCAGTCGCCAGGTGGATTGTAAACGGAAGGACCTGAGCAGTCAGGATCAGTGCAGTCAAAACATAAACTGATATTTCTTCTATTTCCAATGACTTTACACTTCTGCTATGCCCCCGAGTGCGAGAAATTGACGCGGCCTCGGCTCGCGTTATAATGGTAATTTTTTTTTTTTTTTTTTTCTCTTTTTGAGCATGCAAACCTGCCCTCGCGTTATGTTCGTGCAAATACGGTAATCCTTTAGAGTCTAGTGCAATCTCTAGCACGAAGATGCACTGCAGCGAAGTGAAATATGCAGGGATGCAGTTTACCTACAGCTGGTGCTTCTTCGCAGTGCACAAGCACTTGAAATGACCTAAACTTGGCTGTACGATATGCCCAAAGCGACCGCGAAAATGAGAAACGTAGCAATTTTTTAATGACATTGTGTGTTTAAGGCAAGTAGCAAACCCAATAGTATGTTATTCGAAGTGACGATAACACATTCAAACAATTCACACGCCTATCATAACAAAAAGCGGTGTTGCAGAGCAAAAATAAATTTGATGCAAATGGCCCAGCCATGACATCACCAAGCATACTCCCATTGTCAGCTGGCAAAGATCAATCAAGGTCCAAAAAAAGGTTGAAATCAAAGCTTACATTGGTATTGCCCATTGCTTGTAGAATACACATAAACAGTAGCGAGGCAGTAAGGCAATGCCTTGTAGAGGAAAGTAGTTCATTTGCGATTCACTGAATCCATAAAGAAGGGAAGAGAATCGAAGAACTAGGTTAACAATACATGGAAATCCAGAGAACTTTGGAGGAATTACTTTTCAAAAAGTTGTTACAAAAACGCAGACATAGAATTCAAGGTGCCTTACTAAGCTGCAATGCAATTAATTCATTCAAAATGAACAATTGAATGTAGCTCTATACGTCATAAAAACATAATTATCACAAAGTTAAAAGCTGCCAAAGTGTATTAAGCAAAAAATGCTATATAGCAGTACTGCAGCTGTTGCCTAATTGTAACTGATAATGTTTAGAGATGATAAATGTGCCTCAATTTCTCTACTTCATTTAAACAAACAACAGAGAGGCAGTGAAGCGCACAGTGAAACATGAAAGGATTCTTCCATACGTCCAGATATTGCATGACTCAGATCCCTCCCTCGTGCACTTGTTTCCGGTGGCTATTTAAATGGCAACGCTGTATATACGTTTTCTCACAGGCATCACACTTGTAAGGCCGCTCCCCACTGTGGGTTCTCTCGTGACACAACAAGCTGTATTTCTGTGAAAATTCTTTCTCACAGATGCCACAATGGTACGGTTTTTCGCCCGTATGTACTCTTTTGTGAATCATCAGGTATTGACTTCTGGCGAACGCCCTCTGGCAAACCTCGCAACGGAATGGTTTCTTCCCCGTGTGAGTCATCATGTGAGTCTGTAAGGCATCGTTTCCAGCAAACGCTTTCTTGCAGACAGAGCAGCGGAAAGGCTTCTCTCCTGTGTGTGTCCTTTCGTGCACGGTGACATCACGAAGATTACGACTGAAGTAAGGGCAGAACTCGCAGTGGTACATGCCCTCATATCGTGGCCGCGTCGTGGGTTGCGACTCAACTAGTTCGCTTCTTGGGGAAGAAGAGTCGCTCTCGTTGTCCCTATCGTCCTGGAAGGCTGTTTCAGCCTTCACTGATGGGGAGACCCGAGAAACAAGACAAGGAGAGTCAATGACAAGGAAAGTCCAATACCAATACACAAACATTAGACAAGCTCGGCAAAGAAAGCAGCAAACAGAAACAAGCGCCCCGACACCAGTTCGCTTCCAAACAAAGAAAAACTCGGCAAATAAGAACAATTAAAGCATTAGGGAAAGGTGTCACATTAAAGTGATATCACACTTCAGGTTAATAAAAAATTTATAACCGTAGCCCTTTCACGCAAAACATTCCCCGTCGTCCCGGAGGCTGCTTCGACCAGCACTGTTGAGGAGATCAAGGAGACGAGACAAGGAAGTTCAAAGACAACGAAAGTCCACTGCCAAGGTGCAAACATTAGACAAGCTTGACAAGTCTACACTGACTTCAGCAGAAAGTAGCGCATACAAAACAAGCGGTTCAACTCCTGTTCGTATAAGAAAGAGAACTCGGCAAAGACCAATTAAAGTATTAAGCAATTCTGTTATTAAGGTCATGTGATATCACACTTTAAGTTAATAAAATATTGATGAGCCTTGTCAATTCATGCAGCAAATTTTCATGTGTACTTTATCGTTCATTGAAGCAGCTCATCTCATCCTAATAGACGTAAGCAACAAAAAGCGAGCCTTGTTTCTGGGCTTCGGGATTGCTATGACATACAAGGCTGCAGTGAGTGCTATGCTACTGTGGAGGTACCATGTAGTGTCGTCTGCTCATTGTAATACAGTTCTACAAAATGTCACTTTAAACCTATGAAAAATCACACGCTACTCTAGTATGCAAGCAAGCACTGCTTCCAGTGCAAGCATGCAACTAACAAAACAAACGGCTGACATCTTGTAGCCTCAAGCACCAGACAAGAGCATGCGTTGCAAGACAACTGCATCACACTTGTTTTGTTTTGTACAAATGGAGTGGTGGTGAATGCAATCAGGTAGGTCGAGTGCTTGTCTTCATCTAAATAGCTGAGATCCATTTTATGCTATCAGACACTCATTTCGATGATGCTGGACTGGTATAAGAACACTGTACAGAAAATGCAAGATCCCGAAAGGTGAGTTGGCCAGCAAAGCAACAATGGGCCATTTGCCAGATCTTGCGATGGTCGCCAGCATAGACCTGCGAGGTTCAGAAAAGAATAAATTGCAAATATACTGTCGCTCCTGTTAGGCAAGCATTTGACCTCTTTTTAACACCCCAAACATGGCACACTGACATGAACACCCAAGGCATATGGTAGCAAAAAAAAGTGGTAACAGGCATGCCCACAAAAAACATTCACAAGTAAAACAAACAGGACCAGCCTTCATACTGTCCGACTCTGTACCTCTCGTGGCACTGACGGTACACATGCTAAAATCTTTTAGAGTGCAGCTTAGGCACCCGTTTCCGGTTGAGCGGCGGCGCCGTTGGCGTAACCGCGTGTTGCATTATGGGACGCTTCTCATAATGATGTCACGTGACGTCACGAGGGTAAAATTTTCCCGCTAAATTTAGCGGGAAAAATTCCTCACACAATTGAGCGGGAAAATTTCCCCCCTAAATTAAGCAGAAAAAATTCCCCACTACATTTAGCAAGAAAATTTCCCCGCTAAATATAGCGGAAAAAATTTCTTGCTAAATTTAACGGAAAAAATTCCCGCCTTAAGTCAGCGGAAAAATTCCCCGCAAAATTTATCGGAACAATTTTCCTGCAATATTTAGCAGAAAAAAATTACCCACTAAATTTAGTGTGAAACTTTCCCTACTAAATTTAGCAGAAAAAATTCCTCTCTATATTTAGTGGGAAAATTTCCCCGCTAAAATTAGTGGAAAACTTTTCCTGCTAAATTAAAATAAAAAACTCCCTGCTAAATTTAACGGAAAAATTTCCACGCTAAATCCAGTGGAAAAAGTTTCCTGCTAAGTTTAGCAGAAATATTTCCCCGCCAAATTTAACGGAAAAAATTCCCCGCTATACACCTTTCCAAAAAACGCTCCTAGGCCGCCGCCATGTTGCTGATGCTGATGCGCCTGGTGCGACTCTTGCACCCTCTATCAGCTAGAAATTTTCTGCCACTCTCTTGGACTGTGAAAACCCACTGAGCGCGATTCTCTACCTATGTTTTGCTGTTTTGCATTCAATGTTTTCTGGCCCCTCTTGAAAGCTTCCAGTTAATTTTTCTGATGCATGCAGTGTACCTTAACTGTGTTATCTTCCACTGTGAGAAATAAGACTGGTAGGTGCCTGCCATTCACGCGTTTCTACTTGACATTCACAGGAAACAAAGGAGGGGAAGGATGTCGAACAACCCTCGACGCAATTTTGCGAACAATGCCCCTTCCCGAGTAGGGTGACCACCCGTCCCGCGACTCCCGGGACTGTCCCGCATTGACGGCTTGTGTCCCACGTCCCACGAGAAATTCTCAAGTGTTTAAAATGTCCCGCATTTTACACCGTCGTAAAATTCACTCCTCAACTCATGCTGCTAAAGAACAATGGGGCTTGGGGAAGCGCGGAGGTCGCTAGTAATTGTGTGAATCGAAATGGTACGCCATTTTCTATGCAAGCATTGCGGGAAGCGACCGTCGTTCTTGCAGGAGAATCGACGGGCATGCACCAATGTGGGTCTCCCTTTGGTTACAAAATATTGTAAGAAAAATTGCTCGCCAGCAGTTTATATTTAAAATATTGTAATTATTTTTAAATCGCTGTGTCAGTGCAAAAAGGTTGCTGAGGATTTTTTTTTTTTTTGTGAAGACAGCAACACTTGCAACGGTTGAAAAAGAACATAATGTTAAAAATTTGTGTAGGACCATGTTGATAAAAGTAAGCGTTGACAGGAAACAATAACCCAAAAAAGATTTACTGTTTCTTAATTCCATTTGATGCATTGAGTTCCAATACAATCGACTTGTATGCTTTCAACTTGGACACATTTACTAACACCTCTGGCATAAAAAAAAATTGATCACTGAGAGTGGAAATTATTTGAGCTTATTTGCTGCAATACAATTAGCAGGTGTATAAACGGTACAGGGTAATAAATGCGTTAAAAGAGCCTCGGTTCGTTGTGTGCGTGTTAATAAATTTCCTCTACCCCCCCCCCCCCCCCCCCCTTGCAACGCGTGTCCCGCATTTCGCTAGCAGGAAGGTGGCCACACTATTCCAGAGATAATCCGCGTACAGTCATTCTCAGTCATCTCCAAAAATAGTTTGGGTTGGGGTGGAAAACGGGCCAGTCATGTTTATTCCTTTGCCTAGGTGCTGGTGTGAAAAAAGGAAGCTCTTGCAAACGTGCCCCAAAACGAAGCAATCTTGGATTCCGTCCGATCGTCAAGATGTGACTGTCGTGGACTGCGACATTTTTCTCAAATAAATTTTTTTCAGATAACGCTGCATCATGTAGTACGTACAATATATCGTCTGAATGTTAACACTAGCTAAATTGCATGTCCGTGTCCTGTTTATTGGTAAACACGTTATTTGTCAGCATGAAAAATGTGTGCCTTTCGGCTATCTTCCTGTTGTAATTTATTAATTTATTTCCGACGGTTAAGCGCTTTGTCGTTTGACACGCGGCTAATCGAGCGGCGACGTCAAAACTTATCGTAATAAACAAACGACAACTAACATTCCAGTTGCATTCGTTCTGTCGCACGGGTACCCCCCCCCCCCTCCCCCCCCCAAAAAAAAAAGATTTTTTTTGCTTTTTTTAAATGTGCTACGGTGCTTTCACAATGTCCTCGGGAAAATACATACACCATGAAACACAAACTGCAGTGGGAGAAGACGAGAATTTAGCCACCAGCAGTGTTTCAAACTGTGCCTACGCAGGGTGCGCCTATCGGAAATCACAGTCCACTCGGTTGGGGTTAGCAGGGACGCCATGAGAGTCTAGCCTCAAATCCAGTGAATGGCAATAAAATGCTTAGATGGGCCAGTTGGTACATCATGGGAAAATAAGCGCCAAAGGAACAGGGACAAAGAGTAGAATAACAACGACACAGGGCGCCCTGTGTCGTTGTTATTCTACTCTTTGTCCCTGTTCCTTTGGCGCTTATTTTCCAGTGAATGGGTTTGAAAACGGTTTGTTGCCGCTGGGGTCGAGTGTTTCTCGCAAAGGTGTATATTTAGTGGAAAAAATTCCCTGCTAAATTTAGCAGGAAAAGTTCACTGCTAATTTTGCAAAAAAAATTCCCCCGCAAAATTTAGCGGAAAAAATTCTCCGCTAATTTTAGCACAAAAATTTCCCCGCTAAATTTAGTGCAAAACTTTTACCGCTAAATCTAGTGGAATAATTTCCCAGCTCAATTTAGCGAAAAATTTTTCCTGCTAAATTTGGTGGGCAAATTCCCCCACTGAGTTTAGCGGGAAATTTCCCCCGTAGACCTAGCAGAAAAATTTCCCGCTAAATTTGGCGCAAATTTTTTTTTGCTAAATGGGATGGGAGCAGGAGGAGGAGGGGAGGGTATGAAGTGAGAGGAGGGGCATATCCTCCAATTCTCCTAAGAGCTGTGGTCCAAATCGGCGTTACAGAGAATTGTAAATGTTTTTCTTTTTTTTTTACCATATGTCATACTTCTTTCATGAACACATTAATAGCAGTTTTTTCATTTCACTGAAGTTTCTAGGAAAAAGTAAAGTACGGTTGAGAATGTATTAGAGTTTGGCATCTGCACAAAAACAATTTATCAATGTAAACAAAACAATAAACGAACACATACTTTTCTAAAAAAAAAGCAGAAAATTGAATGCCCATATTTAAGCATTTTAAAAACCCCGAGCTCACGGGGGAACCCAGCTTCTGTAACATCTTCAAGTAAGGCATTTTTACATGTATCTAAAAAGAAAAACCTACGATGACAAGGATGTTGCAGAAAATAATCTCTGGAATGAAAACATTTTGATATGTATCTAAAAAAACAACCTTACAATGCTTCTAAAACGGCCAAGCAATATTCTCTTGAGTGTACCACCAATGACACTGCATTTACATCTGGGGCTGTAATAGACCCTTTTACAAAGTAGTAGTGCACATCCTCATGCAGTACACATCAAGAATGCATGAAACCTTGAGGTGAGCGTTTGCAAAAGGGCCCATTGCAACAGATTTGTGTTAACAAATAAAATAATGGCACAGTTTTAGAGTCCCTTTTGTCTCACGAACCACTTCACTAGCCATGCTTTTGCTAAGCGCCAACTTTTATATTAAGAGCATGAAGAGCTTTGAAAGGAACACCAAAGCCTTGCTTACTTTTCACAAAAAAAAAAACTTTTACCTGATTAATTAAACATCCATCCAAATAACACCGTGCTGACCGATATACAACCCCAAAGTTTATTAAGAGCTAAAAGACATATGGAGAAGTTTGAATTCAGGTCAAATGGCGTCTCCAGGGGCGACTATTGTAATGTCCCGAGAGATGCCCTACCCCCCAAAGATAGCCCACCCCTCATTTTTATCCGATTTAATATTGATTGTTGGTGGGCTCTACCTCTCAGGATATTACAATAGATGGGTTTCCTTCAAGGCTGGCACTTTGCCCGATTCAAACATAGATCAGCTCACATGATCACTTTCCCACGGGTCCAACACTGGTACCGCTGCTCTCCCTTATGAATCATTACGAGACTCGTCAAATTGGTTGCACGCTCGACTGCTCACCCAGAAGTACTGCACTTTAATATATTACTTCCTCCAAATTCATCCTGTAGTGTCTGGTGATGCAAACTCTGTCGCAATAGGAGTAAAGACAAAAACGGCATTGGTGTTTCTCCTCTCACTGCTGGGGAGACTTCCACTTGTCCTTCTCCTTTTTGCCAGTGGTACTTGAGGTGGGTCCTGTTGGGAACATGCAGCACATAAAGTTGAATTTGGAGACACTGATGTCATAACATGCTCCAATACGCATCATGCACTATTCAAGTAAAAATAAACAATTACATTTTCAGCACTTGCATGAGATTCATCACACACCTTCTTGCAATGGCTTTTATAGAGAGCTATATAAATTAGTGATACTCCAAAGTTTCCTTTCCTGTTTACCAAAGGCACAACCAGTGAGCTGGCATCACAATGAGTGCAGTAATGGATATAGCTTTGGAGTAGAAATATTTCTATGCCCTTACAAGCATATACACCAGCGTGCAGCCTTGGTGACATGCCACCTCAGTGACGCTGCTTTTGGCACGGAAAATGCACAGACGCTTCACTTCACACAAATCTGGTTTCAGCACAAGCGTCGTGCCCACTCCTGTTGCAAACAAATACCGGATCACTGATAAGCAGCACAAAGGCTTACAGGCACATAAGATTACACGTTTTGCGATATCCAGTTGTATGCTAAAAGTCTATTATTTTGAAAGTAACCATTCGCTAACCACGCACCACGAAAAAAAAATACCTTTGCAGCGAAAGAACGCAATTACTGCCCAGGTATTTCTTCGCCTTCTATGAGTGAAGTGATCAATGCAAGAGTGGCAACATGACTTCATCACAACCGGCTAGAGTCACTGGATTGTTGCCAACTGTGTCAAGGGCTATCCACACAGGGCACGGCTTGTGCTGCAAACAGCCTTTGCTGGATGGAAAGGGAGGTTGTTCCTCGCCTTCCAGTCCACTTTGAGACATTTACTGCCGCGAAAAAGCCACCCCTTCTACTGATACTGATACTGATGTCATGAAAGGATAACACACCGAGGACGGGGACAGAAACAGAACTTCTTTCAAATAAGTTCCGTTTCCATTCTTTCAGAAGAAGTTCTGTTTCCGTCCCCGTTCTCAATGTTTTATCCTTTCATGTATTCCTATCTATTCACCAAAACACTAGTTTTAAATTATTACTGCCCTCTGCTGGCATCCTTGCACAAAGCCTTGGAACATCAACATGATGCGGGTACGACGTAGCCACTCACATGCTCTACTGGCTTAAGGCCTAACTCAAGGGCTCAACTGTTGATGCCAGTCCCAAATCTCTCAAAAGCAAAACGGGAGAGGAGATGGCAGCGAGGAGGCATGGAGATAAGTCATACTGTTTGCTTGGATCATGTCCTTGTTGGAAACGGAAGTGCACGCCAAAACGCTCATGCCTTTTGAGGTGTATTTGCTATGTACAGCAGATGTTGTGCCCTGCATGGAAAGTCTTTTAGTTGTGAAGCCAGTGGAGGCTCAGGGAGGGTCCTAATTATTAATGAAATGGTGCAAGCAGATATGCTTGCAAATGTTGCACAGCGTTGATGATAGCACCTTCACTGAAGCGTTAATGACTTGGACGATTTGAAAGATTCCGAAGAGATGCTCCTGCAAATCAAGTACACAATCATTTTCAAGGCAGTAGTATGGCAATGACAATATTTTTTTTGGTTCTAATAAAGAAATGACCGATCGCACGAACCTCTGCGGGAATGTGACAACTATCATTGGTGAGGTAAGACCAAAACACAGCTTGAGAACAGTGTTATTTGAATAAAAAGATAAGCTAAACCAAAATTTATTTTTGAGGGGCCAGACACCCCCCAGGCCTAATGTTCATCAATGTCAGTTCAGTAATATATTTATTTTTTCTTTATTATGCTCTCAATTCGTGCAGCCTATAACTAGGGTGTATACTTTCCGGTGTTTATTTATGACAAAAATCGGCGGATTTTATCGGTGTTTATTTATTTCACCAATACCGGTGTTTTTCGGTGAATTCATTCGTCCAGACGTTGCCAGTCAGCAATGTTCGCTTGTCTCCTGCCATGGCTAACACCATTTCTACCGAGAGCACTATTGGCCAGAGCCCTCCAATCACTTTATTTTGCTGTTTTTGAGGAACAATAGCAAGTTATGCCAAAATAGGGTGGGTTATCTTTGGGATTGGGGCATCTTTCAGGATATTACGTTGAAACTCCAGTGTAACCAATTGAGTTAGAACAAAGAAAAAAAGCTACTAGTATTGCGATTCCAGCAATTTACTCATGGAACAAAGTGAAAGCAAAGGCAACACATGCTGCATCAATTGGCCTCATGGAGTAATGAGAACCAGGAAATATAGGGTAAAGCATGAAGGAATGGATAGGTGGTGTACCGAATGCCAAGCGGAAGACAAGACAATAAAACATGTAGTATAGAAG
>JABSTQ010004941.1:0-58192 GCA_013358835.2 Ixodes persulcatus | reverse complement strand
TGAGATGGCGTCATCATAGAAGGCCAACGCTGAGCACAGATTGAATGAGTGCTGCGTCAGCGCTCGGCTTCGAGTCAAGTCTGAGCCGAACGTTGACGGAATCGTCATGTCCAATCTGTGCCACGCGTTGGCCTTCTCCGATGATGCCATCTCAACAACACTACGTTTGTTATCCTGTAGTTGTGGCGCCGCGGCGCAGTGGAGTGCGGGCGTGCTCAGTTGCCGCTTTGCCGTCGCCGGTTGTTCTTCGCTCTGGTTTCCGTAGTGGCGATGCGCGGGCTGTGACCTGTGTGCGCAGTTAAAACGCTGAATGCGGTTCACTCTACGAGTGATATGGATGTGGCTCCTTCCATGAGTAAGTATGAACGGGTTCTTTCCACGAGTGATATGGATGACCGTAATCCCGAATCACGACTGCTCTGACAGACAGAGTGCAAGATAGGATGAAAAAAAATTACATGAAGATATATGGTCGATCCTTAGAAAATCCGTTAGCATGAGCCTTGGGAAGCGCGACATACGTTCTCCTTGGAAATATTAACACTCTCCTCGTAACTAGACCAAGAAGAGGCCGCAAAAAAGAAGAAAGCAAAAGGAAAGCAATAAGAAAAAGTGGAGGTCTTCGGCGTTAGCTTTTTCCAAAGGAAGACGTGTGTGGCGTTTTCAAAATGTCATGATAACGCAATCCCTAATAATCCACCATGAATCTTCCTGTAATTTTGTTTAAACAACTCTAAAAAAAACTTTTGTATCCTGCTTTCCAATAATAACTTTTTGGGCGCCGTCATCTTTGTCTTCTGGCTGTGAAACACGATCTCAGCGCACGCAGTACCTTTCTTCCACGAAATATGAGACGCCACGCATGCGTCCACCGAGCCGTGACTCAGCATTTTTCGCCTTTTGCTATGCGCTGAAAAAGTCTATAGAGTCTGTCATAGCCTCCTCTATACTCACAAAGCCTGGCAGTTCGACGACGGAGCCATTGAGTGCTCGTTCGCAGATTTGGAGCGCGAGGATCTGGTAGCACAGAGCATCATGAGCCATTTCTCGGGACATCTTTTGGGCCTGGACGTCCGTGCACAGGTTTTGCAGCGGTGAGGGCCCGAAACACACTTTTTCGCTGGGGAGAAGTGTGTTTCGGCGTCCGCCGAACGGGGCGCCAATCAAGTGTCCTCCTCTCATCCGTTGTCTGCTGCTCCCCCTTTTTTCATTTCGGCGGCCGCTTCTGGTGGCGATCTCCAAAGATTTGTCAGTATATAGGAGCTATAATGCTGCATTTCACAATAATTCACCTATAAAAAACTATCGAAGATACATGTCGATCTGGGTCGTATGTAGACTAAAACGTCTGTCGTTCATTTTCCGCTTTTTCACATGGCGCAGCAGTACAGTAGTGGCATGTTAAATAAAATTATGTATGACCACCTGCATGACACTTTTTAAGTTATTACAACAAAAGTGGTATAGTTTAGAAAAAAAAATTTGCCTGATCCATACACCGAATGCGTATTCACGCGCTGATAAGAATTGATGAGACCTGAATTAGCGTATCTTCCTATCTTGAATGGAACAGTTTACAAACGGTTATGTACCAAAGTGAAACACCAACTTTTTTCAATCGGTAGGCAACACGTTGCGTTCTTGGCATAAACCTATCCTAATACCCTGAAGAACTAAGAGACTCTTACTTTATCTCAAAACACAATAACTAAAGGTGCGCGAAACATAGAGAAGTGGGTGCTATGAGACAACACCGGTACCATCAGAGCCCTGGGATAGTCCGATTTTGGCTATCGTATATAACGCGTTGTGGTCTATCGTTTGAGGCACCGATAATCATAAAGAAGAAAACATACTCCGCTTTCTACCAAGGTATACTAAAAATGCAAAGGGTCTTAGAGGTGCACTTTTTGCTGCATACAATTACCGACGCTCTTGGCGCCTACGGCGTAACGGTGCAAGTTGTAGGAGTTACATGCCTTTGCGAAGTAGCCGATCAAACCGCAAACGGAATTTCGTGCTCCAATGTATGATTTGTTAAACTCAAAATAACACAATCCCTCGGTGTAGTATCTGCAGCGGAAACAGGTTAGTCCAAGTAAACGTCGAGGTGGGTAATTTCAGATTATGCACACTTTGTTCTACCACGTGTGAGAGACTTGCCAAAGGCTATACGCAGTTCGATATCAAGTGCAACTGCAGGCCAAGCTACGACGTGATGAAGCAAATCAATCAGGGCTTCAAGTGCATCGCCATGGCGCACCTCGTCTATGCGCGTTTGCTATCACTTTCTAGACCAATGGTTCTCAAATGGGGTTCCGCAAAGCCCTCGCCTCAACCCTCAAACCCCCTCTCAATTCTTGAGAAAACAAATTAATACTTTTTGTTTAAACATGTAGCGTTATCGTTCTTTTTAACGTATGTAATCGAGATGAAAAATATGAATTTCTAGAATTCTATTTTGTTCTAGGTTTATATTCAACGTCGTGCCAATCGAGTACCATAGTGAACGTCTGCAACCAGGATCCCGACAATGGCTCAGGCGCCAAACAACAATTTTTTTTCTACGATTGGAGGACCGATAATTGTATAGAGGAGATGGTTTTTCCTCCCGATGATGATGACAATGAAAACAAATTCGTCAACCAAGAACTATGTAACACCAAGTGCAGGAGTAAGTAGCATCGGGATTCAATGTCCTTCTTTGTCATTTTGCGCTGACAGGTGTTAGTATTGCCAGTAGCTAAACGACTTCTCATGAAATGTGCTGAATTAAAAGATATATTATAGGAAAGTGCCTTAAAACTTGATTAGCTGCCAAATATGTTTTGCACCTAAGAAAAGCACCCAATTGGCACGGCTCACCAAACAAATTGCGAAGAAGCGTGTTAATAGTCCACAGATCAAGGCCTATTCCTACATTTTTGTTTTGTTGCTGTGTTTTCTTGTTTGTTTGTTTTTTGCAACACGTTTTGTTTTTTGCAGGAGCGGTAGGCAGAATTTACGAGGATAGATAAAAATCGCTTTTATCGTTCGGTTGGAGTGTTTCTCTATAGATAATCAGAAACAATGATAAAACAGACTGGATTTCGAATATATTATTAACGAAAAATAAGTAGAACAGCACTAAACAATAGGGGAAAAAACACACGACACCCACGACAGGTGTTGTTATGTCTATCGCGTCAGTTATGCCTGAGAGGGTCTGAATTTGCTTAGTATTTGTACGTACGGGCGCTATGGGTGCTTTCATTTTAAATTGTACACGCAAAAATATTAAAATTTGTAGTTTTAACGAAACAATACGTGTAATGTAGAGAAGTTTCCACCTAGAAGAAGGGTGAAAGCCACAGTCTTGGATAATTCTTTGTTCTTGAGTTATGTAGCACAGAAGCGGCCGCGGTGGAAATTAACGTTTTCTCGAATGTTGAAGGTCGCATATTTGAATCACTCAGGTGCCGTTATTTTTGCCTCTACGTTATTTTGATGTTTCTGCATGACGCTGGGGATGCTAAGATGAGGTCTTTTAATTAAGTACGTTTTATAGTGCTTTTATAAATCGCCAAACTCTCCGGCCAGGCCGATTTTTGCATAGATTTTTATAGGCTGCCATATTTTATTTTATTTTATTTATTTATTTATTTATTTTTTTTATTAATACTGTTCACCCGGAATCGGGTTGTTACAGGAGTAATGGTTACAAAATCATACAAAACACCGATATGACGAAATGCACGCTCTTCAATCAGACGCGTAAAAATGATCAAAACCAGTTACTGCGCAGCAGTAACATAGAAAGAAAGAAATAAACAAAAACAGCAGGATAGATTGCTTAGGAAGCATGAGCATATAGTTAAATTTACACAATTCTAGATTTGTATAGATGCCACGGTACAATACATCAAATCATGTATGACAATAATATAACAGATAAGGCAATTCAGCACCAACTCAACGCTATGATCTAAGTAACAGTTCGGCATACGGTTATGTTAAGGCTCGGTCGACAAAGTGAGCAGATTGTTCATAAAACCATCAACGCTGTCACAATCAACTACGCTGTGAGGAAGATTATTCCAATCTAGGATTGTTCTGGAAAACAAAGAGTACTGCGACATATGTGCCATAATGATAATATTTATGTCCATGGAATGTCGGAAAAGAGCTTCTTATATATATATATAGAAAGAGAAAGAAAGAAAAAAAGAAAGAGAGAGACAGATTATTTTAGGTTTGCCATGTGTAAAATTAAAGTATCACTTAAGTAGGTCGCAGATAACAGCCTGTCAACATTTATAAAAAAATCTACCTTGGAGGTGAGTTTGGCGATCTTTCTTAATGTAAACGCCTGCAATAGTTTACGTACACGAAGGCCTTTTTGCGGTGTCCACAGAGTTTTATGAAAAAAAAAATAATAACGTAGAGGAAAAACCCACAGGAAGAGGGAGAGTCAAACGTGCGATCTTTGACAGTCGGGGGAAAAAGCCAATTTCGAACGCGGCCGCTTCTGCGCTCCATAACTCGAGCACAAAATATTATCCAAAACCGCGGTTTTCATATTCCTTCTAGGTAGAAAATTTCCTACAACATACATATATTACGTAAAAATTAAAATTCGCCCTTTTCGGCTTGCACGATTTGAGATGCAATGATCCAGATTCAGGACACTTAACAAATATCACCTGGGACAATTCTCGATTTCGTTCTAGAAATTTGTTTCGCATATTATTTGAAAGAAGTTTAATAATTGAGTCCCAAGAAAAAAACTTTTCTGCTCCTTGAACAAACCTCTTATGGGTTCGGCAAAAGAACATTTTAACGTTTCGCATTGCAAAGTCCGCTTTTCAATCGCAGCCATTGAATTTCTTTACTGATGACGCTAAAGCATCGCATTGATATATGTTCGTTGATGTCCACTTATTGAGTCTAACCAATCGGGGAAACAATTTACCCCAGCAGTGAAGTATCGTTGTCTACGAAGGACTTACACACAGCGCTTGAGCTTACTCATCAAGAGGTCATACTTGACCTTTTAAAGAAATTTATTTCCATTTAGTGGGTCCAAAAAGCTGTCACAGATGTTTGTACGCTAATGGAGGTCAATATATAATATACAATCAACCTTCGCCTCTCTCGTATGTCAAGGGCACATAGGTATGTGGTTTTCGCTGTTAGTTCTTTTTTGTTTCGTTTTAGTTTCAATGGTACCAAGAAGCTACCAGTCTGTATGAGACGGTGAATAGAGTAAAACTCATCATAGAATTCAGCACATCAAAAGGCGTGCGGGAAGAACATGTCTTTATTGACTTCTTAGACACATGCTTTAAATAAATGCTGACGCAGCGCTTGCATTGATCTCCTGCGTCGCAATGAACTAACCTCTATAATCCGGGATCCGCATGCTATTATTCACTGCGGTGCATGCCTTCATTTTATTTCTTCATCAGCCACCAGAAAGCCACCTCAGCCCGCCAAAGATGCCACAACCAACGATTATAGTTACCGAAGTGGCCAGATTGAATTTCGGAAAAAAACCTTTTTCAGTTTTGTTTGTATGCTTCACGTATTACTTCAGTCGGTTTCAACAACAACACTCCAGTTTTCCGGATGTTGGCAGGAAAACGAACACATTTTCCGAATATTTTTTCTTTTATATTGTTGTTCTTAACGTTAGTCTCAAACAAAGTTCTTCTCTCCTACCCCCAAACTAATGATGACCCTCTTCTCCTCCTGCCAACTAATGATGACCGTCCGGCCTCTGGCTGCGACAATCACGTTAGTGTTTCTTCTTTTGCAAGTCTTCTATCTGCCACTATCACTTTCTCTCTTTCTCTTCCTCTATGCATTGTTCATGCCCAAGTGTAAGCAAATTTTGAAATTTGATCGCTGCGATATATTTTAATATAGCGAGTGCTTGTTCTCATTTGCGGCATTGCGTGATCTGGGATAAAGTGAGCATACGTGTGCAACATAAACTTGGTATCCCTTATTTGATTAGGCAACTTTGTCGACCACCGCGTAACGTGCCTGTAGTAGTTTTTTCCCAGATGTCATGCACACTTTGTACATTCAGCGTTTGTTAAAATATTTTAACGTTTATGGTGCTTAGGAGAGCTGGAGCTTGACCTAGGTAGTATTGGTCGTGGGGAAAAAAGAGAAGTAACGATGAGAGCAACAATATCTAAATTAATATTTCTCAATGCGTATGCGCCCATGTTCTCATGCCCATATTTTGATGCACATTATAAACAATGCACAAAACAGCGAGAAAATGAGAGATGCGGTCTTTCGAATTTTACAATGTAGCCAACACTCGGCAAATATAATTGAATAAAGCAATTGTACTGGTTGAGTGGCGGCCACAACGTAAACTTGTTATAATATACATGGTATTCCGGGCAATTCTGGCCGCCATGACACGGGCTAAAGACCCTTCCCGGTTTGGGTATAATTTTTATCCATTTAAAGGGCCAAATCTTTGCAAAGTTTCGCGTGTTGTGTAATTCAATCGGTATTGTATGGTGCTCTTTGTGTCCAGCGCCTACGAAGACGCTGAAATGTTGTGTAATAAACTGCGCAGCTTTAATTTTACAACATCTCCATGTAATGCAATAAAACGTCTCTTCATGACACGTTTGAAGCAAAGCATAAAACATAACATGAAACGATTGGTACCACCCTCTCTATTTTATCACTCACCCAGATGGTCATGAACGGCGACATGTGTCTGCATGGTATATCCCAGTTGCGCGTGCTCGGAGTAAGCTGGACACGAAACTTGTTTGCTTACCTTAATGGCGGAGTTTCCGAATCTAAAACAGTCTTTCCCCGTCCGCCTCGGGTATATATATATATATATATATATATATATACAGTAATACCTCGTTAACTCGAACACGGATATCTCGAAATAGTGGTTAAGTCGTAAACATTCCTTGTCACGGAATGAGCTCCCATAGGCACAATGCATTTTGTCCTTGCTTATCTCGAAAAGTTTTGATGACGGAGTTTTGATGAAAAAGATTTTAAAAAAAAATGTGGGCGGCGCTAAAAAAGAAAACAAAAAACGCGCATGCGCAAAAAAAAAAAAAAAAAAAACCGCAGTAGCGCAAGAAAACAATTAAAAAAAAAAATAACCGCGGGTGCGGTATAGACAAGTGTCCGCGCCAATTCCAGGGCGCCGCTATGTTTATCTACGCTCGCGCCGCCACGCGGAAAGAACTGGCAGGCAGGAAGGGGGGGGGGGGGGAGGGGGGGCTGCGTTGGCGGCGTTGCTTTGGGGAGCTGGATGCGGCAGGCTGTCCGAATGCACCGACACATCGTGAAAGATGTCTTCACCAGAAGCCTCCGCGGCCCGTTCTTCAACAGGAAAGATGTCGTGAACATTCGAGAACCCATCTCGATCAAGAAAACAAGGGAAAACCTTTCTTGTCTTGGATGTTCTCGGTGTCTGCTGACCCTTGACATCCGCGAGCAGCCCGGGTTCATTGCGTTGTAAATATTTCGCTACCGCTTTCTTGTAGCTTTCAAATGCTTGATTGTTGGCTTCTTGTATACGACATTAGATTCGTGGCACGTTTGAAACCGATTTTCGCGATCTACTTGCCTTTCAGCGGCAGCGCGGCTCTGCCGAGCCTAAACCGAAACCGAAACAAAGGTACCATTCGTAGCTAGCGTACGTACTCGACGTAAACGACCCGCCGACTGATCACGGAGAAGTGACCACCTCTGTTGTATCCATCACGCACGCCAAACGTACGCATAGAAAAAAAATGTTTGCTGTACACTGGCACTCGCTCTTGAGTTCTTACTCGGAGTGAAGTTTTTTCTTCTGAGTGCGGCTGTCCATTCTTGCCGAGAAGCTGCATGGGACGGAAACTTGTGGAAGTCGTAGACGTCGCATCCGTACTCGGTTCTTAGGCAATTGTTGGACGGGCAGTGGGTGTCAAAAAAGAACCCTGCGTTTCCTCTGGTTGTTCGTACAACCAACAACAGAACAGTGCCGTCCGGACGAATTGCTCTGATACATTACACGGCGGTAAACGAGACCGACGCCGGCAACGTACTAGTACTGGGAAAGGTCGCGGTCTATCGCCCCCCCCCCCCCCCACACACACACACACGCTGCGAGCGTCTGGGTTCGAAACTATTAATTGCCAGTTCTAAAGGATGGTGCTTGAAGTGGGAGCTGGAATTCAACGAGGTACCAGGAGACACTTACTATCGGGCAACGAAGCAGGGTGCCTGCGGGGGCGGAGTCAAGGAACACTACTGATTAATATTGTGACAGGCGATCAGTTATGATAACAGACGAAACTTCGACTTGTTTGTTCAGAAGTGATATTTTATTAGCCCTCGTTACAGCACACCAAAGATCTTAGGCAGTGAAATTCACATCAGGCAGGCTCGTGCGTCGTAGTCAAATGAGCGCAGTCGACGACGAGGTGTAATGAGCTACTAAGCTTCAGAAGGAAAATGCGCGTCAGAAAGAGTTTTGAGGCAGTCCAAAACACCGATCCAGCAGACGCACGTACGTACGTTCTCCGGACTCCATGAACCCGACGGCGCAAGATCAAAGCGATCAAAGAGCACCGCCGCCATCGCCACCCGGTTTTCTCTGCACTTTGCGCGACAACGGCACTGCAACGGAGGGCACTCGCCTCGGCGTTAACAATCCGCGAAATAGATTAATTCCCCACTCTTGAAGCCATTCCAAATGATACATGAAAATACCTCGGCGTTGTAGAACATCTGACGGCACAACGGTGCCGAGCGCCTGCTCGGCTTTGTCGTTGCTTGTGAAGGCCTGCTTATTTGAAGTTGAGACGATCATTCCACATATTTCGTGCCACTCGTGGTGCTTGCAATAACTTCGAAGGGCAGGGGAATCTTCTCACGAGGACGTTGAAGACACGAAACACCGGAGGCACCAAAGCAATCGTACAAACAGTCGCCATGTTTGCTTTTTCTTCGTCACTAGCGGCGCGGTCAACTCGTCGCGAGATGTTTTCTGGCTCGGCTAGATGGAAACCAACAGCGGTAAAGTGGCGTATGGACAACGGCTCTCACATTACGGGCACTATACTCACATACCGCGGTAAACAGGACCGATGCCGGCGAAACGGCAGCCGGCACACCAGCGAAGGAGCCTCCGGCGGGTAGCAGCGGCGCAGGCCGACGCAGCCCCCCCTCCCGTGAGCGCTTGGGTTCGAGATTATTGTTCGCTTTTGCTCCTTGCGGTCGAGGCTAAAAAGAGCACTTCCGGACAGAGGTCTATTCGCGTCTCCAGCTCGACGCTCGCCCTCCCGCGGCGGAAATGGGAAGCGCTCTAGTGAGGGTCCCCCGACTCTCCTACTCAGCGGGCACGGCGGAACTGCTCGCGATCATGGCTCGCGAAATGTCCTTTCCGAATGCAAACAACATTGTTCACCGTCCCAACGTAGTGCTGTAGCCGGTATGGGATTGTTCCTTACGAGAGTTTTAGTATGGCGCATAGAAGCAAACGCAAGCGGTGTGCGTTTGCGTTCGAGTTGCGCGCCCCACGTTGTGCGTGCGCCTTATCGCCATGCGCCATCCAAGACCGCAATTTTGGGCTCCGCGCACGCGCAGTGTGGAACACGCAAAGCTAATGCGAACACACAGCGCTTGCGTTCACTCTTATACGCAATACTAAAACTCACTATTGTTTCACCGGCTTCCAACGCCAATGAAACATGCTGCAGTGAGCAGACTTGCAAGCAGGTAGGCGTTCCTAACGAACTGGAAAGGCTGAGATTGGCAAAACGACTTAGCGTAGAAATGAAAGTAACAAAATGTTATGAAAAGAATGCTAAATAAAAAAAAATATTTTTTTATAATTTTTTTTGTGGAAGGGGGGGGGGCGGGGGGGGGCGGGGGGGGGCGGGGGGGGGCATTTGGTTTGGAAGGATATTGGTAGCGATTGTGGACGTTCTGCCGATTGCCAAAAGTCGCGACTTTAATAGCAAAATATACTTTACCCACAATAAATGTAATTTTACATAGATTTCTCACATTAGCTAGAATGTTTTCATTGATTTCAGACTATTTTTAGTTTATTACTTGGTAATTAAAAATGCTGCAATTGGCACCAGTGATGATAATTAGCACAATTTTAATTGGCATATTTGTTCGCGCGTTTGAAATTAGATCATAAGCAACAAATTATATTAGTGCGAGAAGAATTACGTATTAAAATATGGTTATTTTAATATTAATATTATTAATACAAATCGCGGCAATGTATGCCCCCAATTAACGCCAGTATCTCGAAAATACGCCATTTAACCATAATAGTCGTTCCAGAAAGGTATAATTTTTTCAGCATATGGAAAACTCTGACATCGTTATCAAGATTGACAAACAGTCAAACACAGGGTGTAACATAAGGTCCTATGCGTCACGCGTTGCTATAAAAAATACACACTTCAGCTGTCCGACTCAGATTCCGTCTTTGGGTTGTTGCAGTGAGAACAGCATTTATTAATTTATACGTTTTGTGAACATAATGTAAACATTGGTTTTTATTCTCTTATTCTTGTGCTGGGAATAATGTTAAACCAATTAATCATCTAAATACCCAAAAAACACAGTAAAGGGCCGGCAGTTCATTATTTCAAATGACAATTATCTGAGCGAGAAAAGGCAGCGAGAACGCACAAATATCAGCAATGATTTTTTCTGTAACTACAAATATCCCCCTTGATCGAACATGTATGTCACAAAATAAAGTTTCCGCGAACAACTTCTCTAACAAAATAAGTACGATGTGAGACACATCTTGAGTTATGAAAGAATCCGAAATTAAGACCTATATCGAGAAATTAAATCCAAAGTAGATGTTAGTTTCGGTTTCGCTCCAGAATTAAAACGCGCATCCTTGCGTAAATATTACGCTAAGCACCGTTCTTGTGTTCAGGGTAAAGAGGTGACCTGCGCTCATAACACCCTAGCTTCCTCGTATTACCAGAAATAATTTGTGCCGCTCAGTGAAGCCAGAAAATTAGACATGCTCAACAGCGGCACGCAACTCCGACCCTCCTATAACCGCCATTTTGGAAAACGAGTGGCGCCACCTATAGTTAGTTGGAGTCGCGAATACGGAGACGCGGAGAGATGAGACACTCAAAAACGCCGTTTTCTTTTTTTTTTATTTTTTTATTTGTTTTGTTTTTACCATTTCCAGGACAAGCTAATCGCTCGCGAGCCGGGATGCCTTGCGTTCGGTGCCCTCTTTCCCTTGAGTGTTTTGTTCCGCTCTGTCTTTCGTTTTCTCTTTGCTCCTGGGTTCTTCCGTTTCCCTTCCCGGTCCGGTCGCCGGTCGTCGTGAGTCTCGTGTTTCCCAGAGGCGTCTCGTTCGTTTCGAGTGTTGGTGCTCTTGTTGCTTGCCCGTCATTTTCTTTTCCCGGGTGTTTGGATCATCTTGCGGCGCCATACGAGCAAGGGTGCAGTGTTCAATTCGGTCATCGGTTGTGAATTCTCCGATGTTGTTGGCGCGTGACTCGATTGACCGTGAAGATGGCGGAGCCCAAACCGTGCAAATCACTGACGCTTGAGAGGAAAGTTGCTCTCATCTGAGAAGTTGATGTTGCCCCGATTGTTAGAAGTTTTATTTAGAACATCGCGCGATCAGAGGTAAAAAAATTCCGGTACTTTGGTTATCTCGAAATTTCGCTTATCTCAAATTTTTCAGTTTTTATGACTTCGAGTTAACGAGGTATTACTGTATATATATATATATATATATCATTAAGACGATTGCCGCAGTAGGCCAACGTTGTCACTCTCACTATATATCCACTCGTCGTCGAAAACGCACCGCTTGCGTTTTGCCAAGCACGAGCACGAGCGGCACAATCCTTCGCGACCCTTTTAAAACACGCCTGACAAGCCTATCGTAGTTTCGTTTTGGCCAGCTTGAAGACTAACGGCGACCAGAGCTTTGACATCAACGATGCGCATGACGCCCAGTTGACGAAACGTCGTGGGCTGGTGCACGCACTCTTCGCTTTCCCGTTTGCGAAATCTCAACAGGTTTTTTTTCAACTGATGGTCCCCCGTGTAAATAGCCGGGTTTTCCATGGGCTGCGAGATATGGCCACGTAACTTTCGGCAGGGAGGCCAAATAAAACGAGCAACAGTGCTTAATCTTGGCTTCGCATGGTCTAGGTGTAATCATCGACCCATGGCGCGTCATCTTTTTAACACACTTTCCACCAACAAAATCTTCGAAGGTACGCTGCTCAGCTCTCGCCCATTGAAATATACACGAAATGCAAAAAGGTTCAGGAAATTCCAGGAAGTTCCGCCATTGTAGATTTATCTTTACCTTCAGATACCATGTATATCGGTAGTTCTGATGCAAGCGTTCCAGTAGTCAAAGTAGTAGTAAAAAAAATACATCGCCGCTAAAATATAACTTAAAGTCTAAGTTTTTGAGCCCAGCTCTTAGGCGCCCGTTTCCGGGTTGAGCGGCGTCGGCATCGCCGTCGGCCTCAACGTAACCGCACGCGTTGCATCATGGGACGTTTTCCCGCTAATTTTAGCGGGAACACTTCCCCACTATCTTTAGCGGGAAAATTTATCTGCTAACTTTAGCGGGTTAACGTTTCCCCTCAATTTCGCGGGGAAAATGACGTCACGACTTCCTGCCGTCACCCATGAAAGAAATGAGCAGCAGGAGGAGAGGAGGAGCAAAGGAGGAGGAGAAGGTAAGGAGGGGAACGAGAGGAGAGGAGGAGGGGAGGGTATGGAGAAGGAGGAGGGGCGTACCCTCCCCTCCGTACCCTTTCCTCTTCCTCTCCAAAAGCTGCGCTCTTGGAGAAATATAGTTTCGCATTACAGAGATTTCTAAACGTCTTTTATTTTTGTTGTTGCTTTTTTATTAATCTTTATTTCCATTCGCGTCAAATAACAGGGAATGTACCAAAGGAGTGTTTTGAAGACCCCGAAAATCGCCGGGGAAATCAGGACATTGAAAGGTGGACTTACAACTCTTCGTCCTTGAAGTGCGAAAAATTTCGCTGGAAAGGCGGCAGGGGACCCAGAGACAACATTTTTGAAACGTATGCTGCATGCAATAATAAGTGCAGAAGTGAGTGTCATTTTTGTATTCAAATTTTAACTATGACGGGCAGTAAGAAAGTGTGTTCTATTTCTTCTGATCACTACTTTGTAGCTTCATACTCTAAAACCCTGGAAAAAGGTGAATAAAATAACGAACAAGACGTCTTGTCTTGTCCGTTATTTTATTTCTTATTGTCTTGGGTTTAGAGCATAATAAATCCTAACCAGCCAGCCTGCACACTTTTGCTTTTTATAGCTTCTTTTTGTGTTCTTATAATTACCTACTGGGTTTGTGCCTAGAATATCCTAGCAGATACGCCTAAGATGTGGGGCCTTGACGCCAACGACTTCCTTGAGTATCGTGCTATAGTACTCATGCATCGCACTGTCCCAAAATAAAAACAAAAACCGTCATATGTGAAGCACCGTAAATCAAAAGTTTGTAGCCATTCTGGTCGGCAGTTAGAGAAGCCGCAGCGAACTTTACCAGCAAACGAAGATTTCTTTGTGATTGCGGCTAAATCTTACGTTTAGTGGAATAGCCACTTACGGTGTTTGCCTGCGTCAGCTGATGTTCCACCGCCAGGATCACGCGAATTCGCAGCATTGCGAACTTGCTTCAAAACAGCCCTCTTCAGGGGTAACAACCACAGTAATGTCATCATCATCTTTACACTCTTGTGACTTTCCCAAGTAGAAACTTAAAAGACAAAAATAGGCCCTGCAAACAAGTCTGTTGATTACGCGCTCGCGCTAATCTACACAGGAAACGAGGCTCGCAATTATTATCATTGTTCATTTTTCTTGCTTCGCAAAGAAACCAGGAACACAAAACTGGGACGATTAATGTTGGCCTATGTTTGGAATATCTAACATAAATGTACAGCTATAAAACTGCATATATCTTTGAAACTATCTTTATAGCTCACGGTTACTGATAATTATTACATGTAACTATAGCGACATCGTATAAAATTTATTCTTCGACATAGCAGTACCGCAAATAAGGTTTTCGAGCGAGTGTCTCACCTACCAAGTTTTTAACTTCAATTAGTTCCGGAGGGGTATCTGCTTAGCTGACGACCAAGTGGTAGTAAAGGTGCAACGGCCACTGCTGCGTTGTAATAAGTTACGAGGACATCATGAACGCATGATTTTGCCGAAGAGTAACTTTTTATGGCGTGGTTCTAAGCTTCTAAATAAAAGTAATTGGATATTTTTTTCTTTGTGATATTTTTTAATCACACGATTTTGTAGGCTGCATCTAAAGCGAAAATATGTCTTAAAAAAACTTAAAGAATTAATTTTGTGCTTCGAACGTCTTTTAAGTTTGAAACTACAAAAGGCAGTACAAAACTAATGTCCCCAAATTGTTTTCTTTATGTTGCCGCGTGCCTGTCGAAGTTGGCTAGGCACCCGGCATCCCACAGAGGAACGAGCTTTGAACCCCGTTCGATCCTGCTCTTTTGTTTTTAATTATTATATAGTGTTCCGGAAAGCTCCAACTTACTCTCGGTGGTTGTAGTGGATTTTGATTCGGAACATTCCTGATCGTATCGGATGTATTAAAGTCGCGGTACAGCGCTGCTTCGGACAATCGCTTTTCCGTCGCTGACTCTAGACATGTTGTACATCATTTTATGTTTGTAGGCACAATCTTGCCTTAATAAGCATTAAAATTCTCCATTAGTCCACCATTTTTACTATATAAAGTTATTATGGTGTACTCAAGATAAATCATTCATATATTTTCCGCAAATTTTAAGTCATCAAAGTCCTCACACTAATTTAGTGTATTTCTTTCACCATCTCTTAGTAGGGGTTTCAATTAGTTCGTAAGACTGTTTGACTCAACTTTAGAGATTGTCACATACAAAATATTTGTTTTTGGCTTTCGACAAAAAGCATCCTCTAAGTGCATCTTTCACCGATTACCACCTTTCTGGAAGTTAAAGTCACGCTCAGAAGATGTAATTTTTAAGACGACGGCAAAATTAAACGGTGCTTGGTAATCTCTGGATTTCACGATATCACTTTTATGGGACCAAAATTAAGCGCATTAGTGATGGCAAGTAAAGTTAGACAGTAATATAAACTCCAATGGAAGTTTGCTTTATACTTTTGAAGAATACAAAAATAATAAATGCGACTATCTGGATTAATACCCAGTCGGCACAAGAATATTAGGCGAGTATCTACACAATATTGTTGGCAAATATCCCGAATATATGGTTCTTCCCATCCACACGATGTGTAGACAATATCGTTTTAAAAGTGGGGCAGTACCAACAAAATATCACTGCAGTACGGCCAGCGTCGGCTGAGCATCCGCCGGACATCGCGTGTCGATCGAGAGCCGTGAGTGTCGTCTGAGTACCCGTCGGATATCACCCGTGTATCCATAGAGTACTTAAGAGTCGGCTGAGTATCTGCCGGGCATCGCTTATGCCAATCGAGTACTGGCAGTGTCGTCTGGGCCCCCGCCGGATATCACACCTATACCTATAAAGTACTTGGAGCGTCGGCGTTAGATACCGCCCAATTCATGTGCTACAAAAAAAATATATATTTTATTTGTTTACACCATTATTACGCTTCGGGCCCTTCGGGCCACTTTATTATACACACATGTAGATACATTAGGCATACCACAAGCATCATCTGAACATAAACATTGAGCGGATACACATACATGGCACATACAAACATCAATCCAACAGCACACTAACCCGATCACTACTTCTGAGCTGTGTGTTTCCGCCTTTTCTGCTGGTCGGTTTGAAGGTACGAGGTTTCTCGAGGGCCACCTAAGAAATAAATATTATTCCCAGCATGTTGATATTTTTTCGGTAATATCATACCTCGGAGAGCATTTTGAATGGCTGAGGTCATGAATGTTAGTGAAATGAAATGTAAACGCTTATGCCGTAATTATTTGAAAGCCAATAAATCTAGCATATAGACTAGACTTTATGTAGAACTAATACGGATCATTACTTTTGTACCACCCTCATATTATGCATACAAATTACGAAAACAATTTTACAATTTTTTTATGAATACATTATTGTTGCACTGCTTGGTCATTTTTTTTAGATCTTCGCTTAGTTGCGTGTCCTCAGCCGCTCCTAAAGCGTTATTTATTAATTTATTATTTTCTCCACTTCCATGGCTCAAGTTGCTGACCTAGGCCTATGTGCCTACCGGTATCGCACCCAATGTAAACATGGTGACGATCTTTATATTTGGTATAATTACGAAAAACAAATATGCGAAATTTTACCCCCTGACTATTGCCCTACACATGGAAATGCATTCTATACATTTCGCCAATGCTACCAACGCTGTGGAAATAAGTTGAATATGACACTTCGTTTAGAGAAATGTGATCATTAATATTCGCAATATAATTAATTCACAGCTATCCATGTTTGCATATTTTGCTGCTCTTAAAAGTCTCTTTTAACAATTGATGAAGGTATTTCAATCTTGGCTTGACTCATTTCTTTCATGCGATCATATTGTGGGTTATCATTTGTGTTTGTGTACACAACAATTTCGCTTAGCCATTTGGTAAGATTTAATGCAACAAGAAATCTTGGAACTAAAGGGAGAATTTTAATTATGTGATTATTGTTGGAAGTAAATTAAGTGAATGGTTCATCAGGCTTTTGCGTTCTATACATGTCTATCAAAGAATAGAATTAGCACGTGTGTCATCACCTCTTGGCGTCAGCATGAAGTAAAGGACCGCGGTATATGAACTAATCTCATGGAGCTATGTAGACAGAAAAGATGTGGCTGCACCAAATAAACTGCTACACAGTTATACATTATTCTATGTTTCAAAACGCAAACCTCCATCTTTAATATATACTTTCTTTGGTATAGTTCGTCGAAAAAGATCGTTTAGTTCAATTTATTATTTCATGTGTTCGTGTTAAAGTAGACACGCAGAAATAATTGAAGTGCAATGAAATTGAAATATTATAATAACTAGCTTAAAACAAATTATTTCATTGCCATGAGAGGGTGCCTTGAGCGGACGTCAACCGTGTTATGGTACTGAGTGAATGCGAAGAACACAAAATTTAACGCTTTCTGTAACAACTACAACATTTGGCACAGGCGCCCTGAATAGGCCTAGTGGATAAAAACAGTTTGAACCAATCCATTTATTTTTCCCCGATACCAAAATAAAAATATGCCAACAGAAGGCCGGTGAAAACGCGTTAACGTATCTCGTAGGCTACAGCTTCCCCAAGGCGAATAAGACGCTATACTAATAATGCAACAATGATGAAGTAAACCTATCACTGCCCATGATTCAGGTCTGTTAGGAACTGGTTATCACTCCTGAAATCTGTTAATTATATTCTTCAGGGGTTGCTTTGTGTCCAAGAGTCATGTCTTTTGATGCTGACTACACCGACAGCAAGTAATATTATTTACCAAAGAACATGTCTCACTGAAATGGGCAGGGTGATATCTGGCTGTTATAGATTACAAAGGAACGCCTGCTACTGCTTTTCCGAATTATGTTCCCTTCTTATTATTTGAAAATTTGAAGAGATACTTACGTCCTCTCTAGTTCCTACTATAATGCTCTCAAGCCGTCTGGTGAAGAATGAAAGCTAACACTTCACGAAAAAGCCGCTGTAACTTGGTTTAGTTAGACCAGGGGTCCTATCCTACATGGCAGGACCAAGAGGGACAGGGAGTCCGGGACATCGCCGCCGTTTGTGATTGGTCAGCGCTGTGCTGCTGACCAATCGCAGACGGCGACAATGTCCCGGACTCACTGTCCCGCTTGATCGCGCCTAGCAGCATAAAACCTCAAGGGTCTCAAACACGCGGCCCGCGACTCGCTGGGATGCGGCCCGCAAATACCCGGCTACGAGTTCCGGTTTCCATGCCTCGGTCGCTAGAAATGGCACGCGCCGATTCATTTCCGTTCAATACATAGCTCTGCCCTTTTAAGGTGTACACATGGTATAAATTTATTTGTGTTCATTTGCCCTTTGTCTTGATTTATGTTTTGCTTCCCACCTTTTTGTAATGTACAACAATTCGCTGCAAAAGCGAGCTATTTGTTCAAGACCGCATCTCGGCTGCGCGAACTCTCCATCAGCAGGAGCAACTGCCAAAGATAAAGCTACGAGCTAGGGATTCTCGCTTTCAAACAATATTACCATTAAAAGACAAGTATTTGTACAGAGCGTTGTAATAAAACCGTCAGGAAAACAAGAACCGCCAAATTAACCGATTGTTGTTTTAGAGGCATGTTGAGCTTGGTTAATTCCTGGGTGAACTGAGCAACGGGAACGATAGTGTACTTGCTCTCTTGTTCTACAGGGTGTTTCAAATAGCGGCCAGGTTCTTTACATCGACCGCACAAATCGGTTCCTTAACCTGTCGCGCTACGATTTTGTGCAGCGTTGCCCACAGCTGGTGCACTTTTCTATAAAATTTGCAAAGTGTAAATTTACCCGAGGAAAAAGTAATTAAAGAAAAAGTTTAGCTCCTTTGAAAACGCAGCTAAGCCACACTGGTCTTCAAAAAATATGTCGCCGTTTGGCACGGGAGAGAAGAGGTGGCGCAAGCGGTCGCGACGCCAACTGCCGCCAACGTACGAGCAGTAAGGCGCCGAGAGCAGGCGTCTTTAGCTCACGATATTTTCGACTCAAAAGAGGCGCGATCTTTTTCGATAACAGTTGCTAATGCATTGTTTTGTCACCCCTACTAATAAAACGCATTGAATGGACACATAATCGATTAAGAAAAGGGTTTGTCAGGTTATTTTGACTGTTTTTTTTTTCGGGGTACTATTGCCGTCTGCTTAGCAGTTCCTTGTTGTTACCGCGCCTGTTTTTGGTTCTGCGACTGTCACCGCCTGCGGAACGCGCGCCGCTTTTGAGTCGAAAAGATCGTCTGCTAAAAACACCGGCTCTCGGCGCCGTGTGCTCGTTCGTTGGCGGCAGTTGGTGTCGCGACCGCTTGAGTCATCTTTTGTCTCCCGTGCCAAACGGCGCCCTATTGCTTGAAGACCGTTGGCTTCACTGCGTTTCCATTGGAGTTAAGCCTTTTTCTTTCTTTACTTTTTCCTCAGCTAAGTTCGCTCTTTTCAAATTTTATAGAAAAATGCACTACCTGTAGGCAAAGCTGCACAAAATCGTAGCGCGATAGATTAAGAAACCGATTCTTGCCGCCGATGTTAAAGAGCCTGGCCTCTATTTGAGACACACTGTACTAAAAAAAAAAAGGCCAGCATGATGGCGAGATATGCTATCATTTTAATTCTTGCTGTCGCATCAGGCCAGGGCCAAAAGTAGTCATAAATAAATGTAATTTAAAGATGTCACGGGAAAAATTGTGAGCTCACAAAAAGCATAACGCACCTGGTCTCTTCTGTTTAAAACCTCTGGACCCCCCCCCCCCCCCCCTCGTCTTACGTTGTCCTTCTACCTTTCCGGTGGGGGCTATCTGCCCCCCCCCCCCCCCCTTTTCCCCCACCCCCTCCACTCATATGAGTTTGAGACCACTAATTTAGACCTTATTAATTAGAATGACAATCTTTACGATCCCGTGTCTGCACGGTTCCTTGGAGCTGCGTGAACTGTCAATAAAGAGAGCATCAGCCTATACCATAATACTTTTTTTTAGAGAAGTACAATAAAACCTGAAACGTATCCGCATCTGAACTCCACCTTTATTACGGGAACGAAAACTGAATTTCCTGCGTATTCATTCACATTTTATTTTTGCATGAAGTGTAACACATTTAAGCACTTTATTATAGGATTTGTGGAAGACAAGTGCAAACTACCAATACAAAATACGAGTTTTTGCACTCAATTTAAGTACAGGTATGGCTACAATACAAAAACAGAAAAGTGTGAAAGTTTTTGGGGATGTGAAGATAGTGGAAACAATTTTCATACCGCAAAAGCATGTTGGGAAACTTGTGCGAGTAAGTGCACTCTCCTATTTGATCGTTTTTTTATAGGTGTGACGCGTTTTACACGCAGATAATAAATATGTGATGAATTCTTTTATATTCCACAAGGGATCATCAAAGAACGTGTGTTACTTTTAAACTATATAATTCCTCTGAAATGCGACGACAGTTTCAAGCCTCATATTTGGTATTTCGGCGTCCGGCTATTATGACAGGGGCCGAGAATGATTCCAGCTATATGCATTGTTTGCATGCTTTAAAAGGTAGCCACTGCCCCAAGTTGTCTTCTGTACGTTCACTATCCTCAGAGATGTCGCAGTTTCCTGTAGTTGGCTTGCAAACGTTGCGTTTGCAGATATCTGCAAAAGACAGACGCCTCGGGCCCACGGCCGTCGATCGTGGTTGGTCGCTGTCGCGCGTGTCGATTTTACACCCAGCAATAGGAATCATTGCTTTATTTTGAGAACGTGCACGTACACAAACACTTCAGTTCTGGTGCACAAAATAACCTCTATTTGTAAGAATGATTATTCAGCACTTTCGTACAATCAAAGACCTCGGAACTACCAAGTATATTTTAGCATTAACCTGAAGTGCTGCCGGATCAATTTCCAGATCTTGGGTTTTCATCACACAGACCAACTTGTTTCGCATAATAATTAATATTATTAGACTTGCCTATTTTGCAGCGAAAGAATTTCTAGCGTTAGGTAATTTTCGGGCGCGCTGCTCACAAACCAATAAAAAAATATATAAATTATATACAGATATCGCTGCTGTCACTACGCCGATTCTCGAGGAAATGCGTTAGAATTAGCGGAGGGGTTCCGACTCAGCATATGATAAGAATTCCAACCTCGCAGCAGTTTTTTCGCTTGAATGGTCCGCATACTGTTCTCTTCGGAGAGTCGTTCTGTTCTCCCGGGCGTCGGCGGTTTCGGATTCAGTCACCACAGGTAGAGTAACTGTATATGCTCCGCTTGCGGAGCAGAGTACCGCAATGGTGCCATTCTGGAGCCAAGCACTGCGGGAAGCCACGGTCGGTTTTTGCAGGGGCACGAAGGCGCAGACGCGAGGCGGCGTGCTGCGCGGCCTGCTGCTTCGCGCTGCGGAAGGAAAATAGTGCGGCGTGCGGTGACGAGCCGCGCATGCGCCGTGATCGTTGTCCCGTCGTTTCCTGTCTCCCTCTCGCAAAAAGCGCACCCGCGTACGCACCCGCGGGTCCCGCGGGTCGCGTGTGAAGTGAAGTCGTCGAGTCGCTGTTGCTGGGACGCAGATAGCGTCGTGAGCCCGCTGTCTGCCCAACTTTTAGAGGACCTTTCCCCTCGAGCGATCGCAAGAAGCAAAAGAACGCAGGCCTGCTTATTTTGCCCTTGTATTTAATCGAAGAGCAAGTGCCGCTGCTCAGCCTGTGACTTTTTTTTTTTCTTTTCAGCTGACAGTTTACTTGATATTATGTAGACGGAGCAGTGCTTTACCTTCGTGCGTTCCAATTATATGCGAATCTGAGGAATGTCGAGCACCCCACTTTCATGCTAAAATTGTGTACAACTTCTTCTTTTTCCTTTTTTTTTTATCCGACGTTTTAGCCATTTCACGAACTCGAGACGCCCGAATTGAGAGCTCTTGCAGACAGAATTTTTTCGCATGCTTTCAAGTTGGGCTAAATTTTGAATTCGCTTGAATCGCAAACATTATGGGCTCGCGAATAATAGATGTTAGACGGTGCTCCAAACTTTGGGAGATGCCGCAAGGTGCAAACTGCCTAATAAAAAAAAAAAAAAAAAGTTCACCGACGTTCCACTTTTGTTGCGGATAAGTCTTTGAAAATGCAGTCGAATTCGTTGCAGGGACCAGAATGATGCTGGGATTGACTGTTTTCCTATTGACCAGTATATTCCGCCCCGAGAATAGGGTGATAGAGCTCTGTCTACTTTCAGTGCGTGACACCAACCTACATCTCGCTTTCTCTTGTATTTTGAATATTCTGCTGAACCTATTAAACTGTTTTACTACCACCGACATGGTCCCTTGAAGAAATTGCGAACAGCACTAACAGTCTATCTAAAACATGTTTATCCACACAACTGCCTGCAGAAATCTTTTGGCGTATTGTAAAAGGGCAGACAATTATTAAAAATAATCTCCTTCCCATACGAAAAAGCCAGACGAGGCGGCGTCTCACATCGTGTCCCGCCGTCGGAATCCGGTACAAGCTCTTGCCGCTGTCCGCTCGATTTTTGCACTTCGTAACACTACAGCCTGCCATTTTCACGGGGCTCTTTCTAAGCGCATGCAAAATTCATTGCGGTAAACGACGCAGCGGCTCATGAAAACGCGATCCCCTCGCTTTCGAACGAGAGCTCGCCGACTCACCGAGATGGCCGGATGTGCCGGTCGCGTATCGCATATCACTCCGCGAGAGCCGCAGATGCGAGCAACGCGATCGTCGTCCTTGTCGTCTGCTTCACATACCTTGAAAACAGATGTCCTAAAACATCGCTCGCGTTAGAACAAAACAGGATTGTACTGTACCCCGTTGACGCACATAATGTTCAATGACTTAGGAAGCTTTCAGCTCGTTCGATTTTAGTCTAGGATCTATATTTTTCGAACGCAAAGCGGAAAATAAGTTCCCACGAAACTCGGCGCTCTGGAAGGCCGCTTTCCCGCACGAAGGTCGGCTCCAGTTCTGCCCACGTGACCACTCCTCTGCCAATACGGAGATGGCGGCGAAAGGAAAAGGAACGCGATACTCTGGCTCTGCAAGCAGAGCCTATACAGTTACTCTACATCCGAGCGCACGTGAGCGCCCTCTGTCGAACGAAGCTCGGACCCTGTGTGACATCACGTGGTTGTTGTCAGATGATGACCGCAGCTGTCAACACCTGGTCATGACGCTTGTGGTTTGCGGTCTGAAGTTTGGGGTCTGCGGTTTGTGGTTTGCGGTCATGGTAAGTGACACGCTTCTGGCACGCGTCTGACACGTGACTTCACACGTGACGGGACCTCGCTGAGCTCCGATTGGTCACTGGCTAATGTCCTGTGGGCGGGGCCATCGATGCCCACTGCCTGTCATTGGTCACTGGGATGGGAGAGAGGGAAAGGGCCCCGCCCTACTGCGCTGTGATTGGTTGGATTGGGTTTGGCCCCGCCCTCCTGCGCTGTGATTGGTCGGATCGGGTTTGGCTCTGCCCCCTTGGGCGTTGATTGACACTTGGCCGAATCCGTACACTTATTCTACTACCATTCTAGACTCACATTTTTACTGCGATCGATGTAGGAGCAGAGTTGTTTTAAATCGTTCGAGTGACAAAATTGTTTTGCTTCCCATTTAACTTTTTCCAGAGAGATCTCAGAGTGCTTGTTCAAAACAGATTCGACTGCTGGTAATGCCTTTTCCCCAAACGTGCCCGTTTGCATGAGAACAAAACCTGCTTCTTTTTCAGCGGGAAGAACATATAATGAATTCTCCTTCAGGTACATTTCTACTCTCTTGATGGGCAGAGGAGTAGATGGTGGTTTGTAACGCATAAGCATGTCTACACCTTTAGAGGTGCAGCGATCCATTTCGGTCTCCGGAGCTCGTTTCGAAACTTGCCTCACAAGGGAAAGTAACTCCGGTGCCGCCTTCTTAGGTTCCACCGCGAACTTAGGACCTAGACTGAGAACTTGCTGTACTGAGTTTGGTATATGGATGTATCCTATTGTGCATATGGGGTTACTCAACGCCCGTTCTTCCTTTGGTCTGTTCTTGCGGGGATGACACAAAGTGAGTCTACACAGATGGTCTGTCGTTCTCTCTGTGAGTGAGGCAATTTCTTGCCTGGTCCTTCAGCCGAAGAGCCTTGTCGGGTTTTCACGCAGCTGCACAACTAGGTAGTTCCGTTAGTGCCGTCTCTGACGATGCCACTCGGCTTGAAGGAATTTGCAGATTTTCTTTCCATGTCCTACGGATGGTGTGAAGCCTCCGAATAGGGCCTTGACCTCCGGAGGCAATATGTGTCCTCAAAGACAATACCCGAAACTCCTTCCATGGTTCAAAAGCCCACAGAGCACCCACAGAAAATTTGTGTGGGGTCCTAGGGCACCCATGGGGTTGTATGGGTGTCCTAAAATCTCTGTGGGGTCAGGCCTGTGGGCCTATGGGACATGTGGGTTACTGTGTGGGGTCCTTTGGGTAACCCACACAGCCTGTAAGGGCTCCTTTGGGTAACCGACACAGCCTGTGGGAACTCCTTTGGGTAATCTCCACAGCCTGTGGGGTCTTAAGGTAACCCACAAAGTCTGTGGGGATAGAAACTTGACTTTTATGGGACATATAATAAATTCTGTGGGTTGCTGTAGGTACCCTGCAGCCTGTGATGATAGAGCCTAGGATCCCATAGGACAAGTACAAAATTGTGCGGGCTGCTGTAGGGATGCCACACGCTAGGGGAGAGCGGTGTGTTGCTACACGGGACATGTGTGAGGCCCATGGAAAGCCCGTGGATGCGCGTCTCAAGATATATTCTACAGGTCATGCAAAATATAACTTTTTTTAAGGCTTTTTTTTAATTACATCGCTCACTGCTGCATGAATGGCATGAATAGCGAGGGAAAATGTTTGCGTTGATAAATCCTTCGTAAATGACTGCCGACGCTGGCGTATTTGATCCCAGCGTGCCAAGGCTGGCGTGTTTTACCGCGAAAACGAGAGAAAAAACAATGCGGTGAGGAAAACACATTCAGGATATTGAGAATCTGAACACGTACGCCCCCAAAAAATTAATTTTACAACGCAGAACGATACTTTTTCAGGATTCTATTTCAGGCAGTAATCGACTGTCTTCTGTTGTAGTTATGATCATCTAACAAAAATATTTCAAATGTTCACATAGCCAGACGATGTGTCCCCCGATAGCTTATGTTACACGACATACCGCGCCAGGGGAACGTGAATCAAAAAAGGTTTTTGGACTCGCACTTTCTATTTTCACATTCTGGGTGATTTTTACCCTAATGTAGGGGGCCGGCGACTGCAAAGAACAAAGCAAAGATGTAAAATAATAAAAACTAACAAAAACTTAACAAAAAAAAATGCATCTACAAAACACTTCACTTTACCGAGACTCGAACCACCGACCATACGATCAGCAGCACCGCGCGTTAACAAACTAAACCAATAGCCCAACAGAAAGAACCGTTGTTTAGAAAATTAATGTCTTCTAGATTCGTTTGGATACATTGCGTGGTTAGTCTCGTATTTAGTTTTGTGCTACCTGTTCAGGATCGTATTTCTAATATTGTGGCATTGTTGACATGCTCAATAATTTTTTATTACTGTGTCTCCGAATAGTTTTCTAATGCGCTTTGCTGATCGTTTCATTGCAAGCGTGTGGAAGATACGCGAACATAGCCTCCGTAAAGTCGCTAGGCATCCATAATCGCCACTGAATGCAATCGAATCCAATCCACAACTTTTTTTTCGCGCGTTTCGCCGGTCGTGTTGGCCGTGTGTGTTTCATATCTCTGTTTTAAGGTAAATTTGCCGATTAGTCGTGATGCGTGGAGTTCACCTTAGTTTCAAATGTGTCTGAAAAAGAAGGAAGCGACTGTGAGCCTTGGAACTACGTCGAATCTGCTCAACAGCCAAGATCGTGGCACGGTCGTTCCAAAGTAAGTTCCTTTCCTTGTTCGTTAGGGCTAGATTATTCTTTCCTTCGTTCAAAATGCTTGTTATTGTCTCTAGATCACTCGCTTTTACCATTATTAATAATTGTGCGCGAATTGTGTTAGCACTCCATCCTCGCTCTAATTATCGGTCACAGATGAGCGCTTACGCTGCGTACTCTCTCCAGGTCCATCAATAGCGGCGGAAATTTTTGGCACATTGGGACGGGCGGGCAGGCGGGTGGGCGGGCAGGCAGGCAGGCAGGCAGGCAGGCAAAGGCGGAAAAGGAAGGGGGAGGGGGGAGTTGATTGCCTCCCTCCACCGTTTTGTTTACTGGTAAACTAGAAAGTCTGGAAGAGCGCGGTGCCCCTCCAGCGCCGAAGCTCTAGGTTTGACACTAGGGGGGGATTCTGTGTGCGTATTTGAGTCCGGAGAGCTGGGCCAGGCAAAAGGCAGCGATTGATTGATCGAGCAGGCCTGTAGCTTCCGCCGCCCAGTCGTCTGCAAGCAACTTCATTTTCGCGATTCGTAATGAGAAAAGAATTGCCAAAAATTGGTGCCGCGGTAAATTCACCCCACGGTGATTAATGCATAGCATACCGCTCCCGATCGCAAAAATGTGTGCCCGCGAACTAATTTTTGACGCCGCTTCTGGGCTTCTGGGGTAATTTACAAGCATGTCCATAATTGAGGTAGTGTCTCGCCAGTTTATGGGAGGTATATTTTGTACAGTGTAAGTATATAGTGTTCATACCTCACCCAATCCCAGTTTTTTTTCCCTTTGGTACTGCCTTTAGCGAATGGTGTAGGTTGTAATTGTTTTTGGTTGTTGCATGATTGTTGTAAGGTGGTGAGCTGGTACTAACTGAACACCTTGAAAAATAGTTCACAAAAAGTTAAGGAGACAAGGAGACAAGGATTTAAACGTAAACATTTTCGACAGAGGTCTGTCTGGTTAGGGAGAAATTGACATAGTTTTTGTGGACTCTAACCAAAGTTTTATTAAAAACATAAACCCGACGTTTCGGGACCCGCTCGGTCCCTTGGTCACGGGTGACTGTATGTAGGGGCGCGGTGGGGAAGTTGCCGAGGTGGTTGGCCTTGCTAGGGCTTACCCCAGAGGGCGCGAAGTCCAGACACGAACGCGGGAGGTTGGGGAGAGTGCCCTTGGACCGGCGGGGGAGGGGGGGCGCGGTGTGGAAGGTTGCCCGGGCGTTTGTCCTTGCTAAGGCTCACCCCAGAGGGCGCGGAGTCCAGACACGTACGCGCCCGGAAGAGTGCCCTTGGACCGGTTCACGTTCTTGCTCGTTGTTTGGATAAACCAGGACTCTAGATGAAGGCGTTTCCTCCAATGTTTCTCGGTGGCCACGATCTGGGTCTCGTCGAGGGAGAAAGAGTGCCCCGTTTTTTGCTCGTGCTCTGCCAGGGCGCTGGCCTCAGTGTCCTTCTTTTTCACGTCGTATTTGTTTCGTCGAATACGATCCGGAAAGTTTTTCGTTTCCCCCACATAAGCGACCGGGCAATCAGCGCAAGGAACGCGGTACACGAGGCCTTGAGCCCTTTCCCTTCCTGGTCTGTCTTTGGGGAGAGGAAGCCGCTGACGTATGGTAGACACGGGCTTGTGGGAGACAGCAATGCCGTGTTTCCGAAGGACGCGTCCGACGGTCTCACTCACATTCTTCACATAAGGGAGACAGATCCGATTAGACGGTCTCGAGGCCGGAGTTCCAGGGGGGCGCCGTAGGCGTTTGTATATGTCGTTAATGAACCGCTTTGGGTAACCGTTGTTAACTAGATCAGCTTTGACCTTCTTAACTTCTTCTCGTAGGGCCTCCTCCGTAGAACACACGGACAGCGCCCGTCGGAAAAGGGCGCTGACCACTGAGGCCTTGTGCGAGGTGGGGTGATACGACTCGAAGTCCAGGTACCTACCGGTGTGCGTAGGTTTACGGTATACCGCGAAGTTGAGCGCGTCAGAAGCTCTCTCGACGCTCACATCCAGAAACGGGAGCACGCCGTCCGTCTCTCGCTCCACCGTGAACTGAATCGACGGTTCAACGGAGTTCAAACACTGGCACAGGCGCTCAACCTCACTGGCCTCGACGATGCAGAAACAATCATCCACATACCGGAGGAAGGTCTTGGGCTTTGGATTAAAGCAAGAAAGAGCTTTTTGTTCGATGTGCTCCATCGTGAGGTTGGCCATGGTAACGGAGATCGCAGCTCCCATGGCAGTTCCACTCGTTTGCTTGTAGAAGCGTCCATTGAACGAGAAGTACGTGCTGGAGAGACACAGCTCCAGAAGGCGGCAGATTTCGTCCACGGACAGACAGGTTCGTTCTGCTAAGCCGGAATCGGCCGAAAGGGCCGTCCTGGCCACAGAAAGTGCTAGGGGCACCGGCACACTCGTGAAGAGTGACACGACGTCAAAGGAAACTAGACATTCGTCGGCGTTCACCTTTAGTCCTTTGACGAGATCGATGGAGTGGCTCGAATCTCGTAAGTATGTGTCCGTGGTGCCAGTAAGGGGGGAGATGAGCTGGTGCAGGTACGCCGAAACTGCACGTAGTGGGGAAGTAGTGAAGTCCACAATGGGGCGGAGGGGGACCTCCGGCTTGTGGATTTTTGGTAGACCGTACAAAGCGTTAGCCGACCCGTTGCGACAAATTAACCTAAGATAAAGGCTGCGTGAATCCGGGTGGTCCTTGAAAATGATAGACAGGGCCCTGTTTATGGTAGTCTGGATCTTGCCGGTGGGGTTTTTTTGTAGGGGCGCATACGCAGAAGTGGAGAGCATATCCGTCACCTTTTGGATGTAGGAGCTCTTGTCCAGGACCACCGTTGCGTTGCCTTTGTCTGCGGGCAGAATAACGATGGCGTCGTCTTCCTTCAGGCTACGAAGCGCGCGGTGTTCGGCGGACGAAATGTTATGCTGGCGACGACGCACCTGTGCGATAGCCCCGATAGCCTTGAGCCGAACCTCTTCTTGTAGAGACGGGTCCAGTTTGCGAATGCCGTCTTCAATGGCGGCCGCCATAGCGGGAATTGGAGGCTTACTTGGGACGTTGAACCCGTGTCCTTTTGCCAGCACGGATGTTTCTGTCGGTGAGAGCACCCTTGAAGACAAGTTCCTTACGAAGTTGCTGTTGCTGTTGCTGCGGCAGACGCTAGGTGACGATTTCTGCCGGAGAGCCGCAATCTTCTTCTGATGTTCGTGAGTTCTTTCCTGCGTAGCGGTGATAGCCGTGGACCGGGCGAAATCGTCAAGGGCGTGGAAGGCCTCCGGTATCTTGAATTCCAGCTGTCTTCGCAAGAAGAAAAGATCGAGTTCCTTTCTCCTGACGTTTTCTCGGCACTCATGGATGCGGGCGTTGAGGAGACGGCGTAACACATAGACCACATGCAAGCGCAGACTCTCAACTCGCATAAACAGAGAAGAAGGAAATAAAGAATGCGGAAGGAGCTCGAGCAGAGGCCCAAGTGGAACGCGCTGATTCACCGATTAGCAAAAGCAGATTTTAAGAACATAATTTCCTCGTCAGTTAAGGTAACAGATGGATGGCTAATACATTAAAACAGCTCAATCTCTCCTTAAAATTCACGATGGACTGTCAGCTATCTATGCACTGTTTACACTGCTCGTGTATGTCGCCCTTAGAACAAAACTTGAATAATTAGCCAATTATAACGAGTTACTTAATAGTTACAATTAGTAATTAGTTACAATTAGTAATTGTAACCAGTTACTTATCTTATTATCCGGTGATGTAGAGACTAACCCCGGAATGACTAAGGCTCAGGAAGCCCAATTGGAATCTGTCCTGGCCATTGTACGAAACCTTAAAGAAGGGCAAAATGAAGTTTTAAGCGAACTAAAAAAACTGAGAGAAGATCAGTTTCGTACTGAATCAGCCGTGACTGCCCTGACTAAAAGAGTAGCGAATATGGGCAAGCGTGTCTAGTTTGGACGGGATACGCAAAGATGCAGAAAGCACAAAACTATCTTTAAAAAGCATGACAGAACAAATTCATACTCTGGAATCACGGTGTGAGGACGCGGAGAATAGAATGCGACGTTCCAATCTTGTGTTCTATGGCCACGCTGACAAGCAAAATGAAACGTGGGCCCAATCTGAAAAACTGGTTCCTGACATGTGTTCTCGCAACCTGGGTCTTTCGCTACAATCTAGTTTCGTAGAAAGAGCGCGCAGGCTAGGTCGCTTCAACGATAATAAAACACGCCCAATCATTGTCAAGCTTTCTTCTACCAAGCATAAAGATAGTATCTTGAGCGCGTGTTACAAACTAAAAAAATACCGGTTTTGCCGTCAGCGAGGATTTTTCACATGCAGTGCGCGAGGCACGGCGAAAACTGATTGAGTTTTCGAAACAACAAGGAAAGCAGTACAAGATGCGCTCGAACAGATTAGTCATTGATAACAAAACCTTTTGCTTCGACTCTGCGAAAAACAGTATATATAAAGAAAAAAAGCCATAGGAGCTGTGTACACGCCGCCGCCAACCCCAGTCTTCCCGAGTACGCAGAAACACCAAGTCATGTTCGGTCGTTTTTACAAATGTAAGAAGTGTTTTAACAAACCGCGACGACCTTTTATCACCAATTGAATCATGCACTGCCGACCTCGTCATTCTGACAGAAACTTGGCTGAAACCCGAAATTGCTGACTCAGAAGTGTTCCCCCCAATATGAATTATACCTTACACAGATGAGACAGACTAACGAAGAGAGGTGGCGGTGTCCCAATCGCTATTCGGAATCATATTAGTGCGTCACAAGTTAGTGTTCCCGGTAACCTTGATTTGATATGGCTTCAACTTCACTCTCAGTTTTCCGATATCTTGATTGGTGTGTGCTACAGAGCACCCAATCATCACGCTAGTTTCATAAGCGAACTTCGTGACTCCCTCTCGTTCATCTTTAATAAGCTTAAACCAAATGCGTCGGTCATCCTATTTGGCGACTTCAATTTTCCGAATATTGATTGGAACTCCCTGTCATCTGGTCATCAGTTTGATAATGAGTTCATCGACCTAGCTCTCACGTTTAACCTCTCCCAAATGATAAGTAAACCAACAAGAGTTAGCCATCGCTCTAGCAACATTCTCAAACTGTGCCTTACCACTGACCCCTCACATGTGAATAACATCACTCATCTTCCCGCTATTAGTGATAACAATGTTATACACTTAAACCTGCAGTTTGACGTCGTCATCGGATCATGTCATTATAAATTTATTAAAGACTACAATAAAGCTGACTATGATACAATTAATAGACATCTTCAACAGTTTTATGATACTTTTCATATCAACTTTTATGAAAGAACAGTTGAGGAAAATTGGAATCTCTTTAAAAACAAGATAACAACTTTGCCTGACACGTACGTTCCAACCATCAGAATTAAAACAAACCATACAAAGCCTTGGTATAACAAGACGATCTCCAAAGTAAGTGCTACGAAGAAATGACATTTCACGCAAGCTAAAGAAATGGACAGTACTATTGCATGGAATAATTACAAAGCGTCTGCTAAGGAATATAAAAAAGTGAAAAATGCCAAAAAAAAAAATTTTAACTTCGCCCTTTTTAACATTTTAAAGAATAAGCCTAATAAGTTCTGGGAGATCATTCATCCTAAAGAGCATAAATCCATCCACCTGACTAATATGAATGGAATTCCCGCATCTGATAGCGAAAGCGCCTCATTAATAAATACTTACTTTAGCTCAGTATTTACACTAGAAAACAATGACAACATTCCTCTCCTAAATCACCTTTCTCATTCTGATATGCCTTCTATCGAAACAACATATTTTGGTATAGTGAGAGCGATAGAAAATCTCAAAACTTCTGCTAGCTCCGGTGATGACCAAATAAATTCTAAATTGTTGAAAAACACAAAACATATCTCATCCCAATTTTTAACCCTTATTTTTCAACAGTCACTTGATGTCGGCAAGCTTCCGTCTGACTGGAAAATTTGTAGAGTTATCCCTATTTTTAAAAGTGGGGATCGTAATGTTGTATCGAACTATCGCCCAATATCTCTCACTAGCATCTCATGTAAATTACAAGAGCACGTCATTTTCTCTTCAATCATGAAATATCTAGAAAATTATGATCTGCTTTTTAAAATCAACATGGTTTTCGTAAGACATATTCGTGTGATACCCAGCTAATACATTTCGTTCATGAGCTTCACAGTAACCTTAACAAGAGATTACAGACTGATGTGATTTTGATTGATTTTTCTAAAGCATTCGATAAAGTATCCCAGCAAAGTCTGCTACCAAAACTAACCCAACTGCGTATTCATATTTATATAATCACCTGGATAAAAAATGTCCTATCCGATGGTACTGAATATACTGTTGTAAACGAGTCCCGTTCACCCCTTTCTCGTGTAACGTCTGGTGTACCCCAAGGCAGTGTTCTGGGCCCCTTGCTGTTCTTAATATACGTTAACAACCTTCCTCCTAACCTAACATCTGAAATTCGCCTCTTTGTCGATGATTGTGCTCTATACAGACCAATAAGTAATAATAATAATCACCTAGTCTTACAGGCTGACTTACTAATAATAGAAGAATGGTGTCAAAATGGCAAATGACAGTTAATGTGAATAAAACAAAACTAGTTTCTTTCACCAGATCACAGTCCCCATCACTATTTTCATATCAACTCAACGACACAACAAATGACCTCTGTACATCTTATAAATACCTCGGCGTTCATTTAACCTGTGATCTGTCTTGGGCATCTCACATTAATTTTATTTTATCTAAGGCTAATTCATCATTGGGATATCTTTGGCGCAACCTTAAACTGGCCTCACCTGAAATTAAACAATTATCATACATGACATTTGTTAGATCTCGTATTGAGTATGCGTCTTCTGTATGGTCCCCATGGCAGCATTACCTGATTATAAAATTAGAGGCAATTGAAAACCGAGCTTTAAGGTTCATTTTCACAGACTACTCTCGTTTCACTAGGTAGCGTTTCACTACCTCATGAGCAAAGCTAACCTTCACTCACTCTCATTTAGGCGCACTCTTTCTCGACTAACCCTGTTTCATAAATTATAATATAACAATGCCTCTATTAAAGCATCCCTCTTCCTTCCACCTCACAGCATATCTCTCCGCCATGATAACTCCCGCAAAGTTTGCCCAATTTTTAGTTCAACTGTAGCATTTTATAATTCTTATCTGCCCATGACAATCAAGGACTGGAATAAATTACCCGATAGTGTTGTAACCCAGACTAATTCTGATAGATTTGCCGAAGAACTGATCAATTACCTTGAACTTACATACATGTCTATCTGCTAATTTTTTTCTTTCCTTTTCACTGTTCACAGTGTATACCTTTAAAATATCAATAATATTGTGTAATGTTGATAACTACTTGTATTGTCTTGCTCTTTGTTTCACCTGTATTGCTGACTTCCTCTCCGTGAGTGTTAAATCATTTTAAACGATGATTATTAGTGTGTTATTGACCCCCTCGTATAATGCCCTAAAGGGCCCTCAAGGAATAACAAATGCATGAATGAATATACTATAAAAAACATACAAGAGGATTTTCTAGGCCTTTATTACTCGTAGTATGGGCAACCAATGTGTCCGCACACTTTTTTGTTATCTGAGCTACCAAGGAAATTGCTTTTATTATTGTGCATATTTGTGAATTAGCACCGTTTCACTCGGACCTGTCTGAACTTTTGCTAAAGCTCCTTCCGCATTATTTATTTTTTTCTTCTCTAATTTATGTGATTTGGGAAGTCTGCACTTGTATGTAGTGTATGTATTCCTCTCCGTTATTCCTTTTTTTGTGTACTATTTTTTAAGATGTTCAATTAGAATGAACTCACCGCTTTACTACATGGAAAGGTTGTTGTTAATTCTAGAGTGTCTGTAAAACAATCTACCTGACATCTTTGCCTCTCGCCCCGGTTCCTGAAGTTCAGTTGTCCGAGCACAGCCTTTCTGATTTCTCTGATCCTCTCTCCTTTTATTTCGTGTTCAATTGATTGAGTTGCTACTGTGCACCTGTCTGCGTCCTACGTGTTCCTGTCCTTTTGTCCTTGCCTTTTTGTGCACTTTCTTCAAGTTGGTCCATGATATCTTTTATTGTATATTCTACTCTGTGTTTCCATCTTTATACTTACTGCAGCCCTTGCCAAGCCGAAGTTGGCATTCACTTTCGCCATCCTGATGTGAGTGTCCTGAGACGACACAGGATGGCAGTCTCCTCTGCTGAAGTCCAGGCTTCATGGAAGGCTGCCAAGGCTGTTTATGGTAAGGTGCTCTACATATTGGGCAATATAATAGCAACTTATTGCTGCTAGGATTCTTTTTAACACAGACTGTGCTTATGGGCTGGCCTTTAGCAATTCTGATGCCACTCGCTTGGAATGAAAGCCTGTAGGGAAATCCCTCATTTCATTCGTATGCGGAATGCAGAGTTGACAACAGGAGTGCATCACTACTTGCATGCAGTGTTGCTGTGTGTGTTGTATTTGTATTTTGTATTTGTTTATTTAGTGTTCCCAATAATGGCTAAAGCCTTCCCATTGGTGCGCTTGTTAGTAGCAACGTGCAAACACAAAAGAACGGCGTGAGCGGTGAGCAGTGCCACTCTCGTCCTTCGCCACCGTGCCCATTGATTTTCAGAGAAGTTCCCAGTATTGGTCTCTATGATATTTTGTCATATATCGCACATGGACACAACCAGGGCGCTGTACCTACAATTCAACACTCGCAAGACTTGCGTGAATACACCCTATAGCTGGTCGCACTTTCAGAGTCATTTTAATGTTGAAAAATGAATAATGACATTGGCATATTTGTCGTGCTGTATTTTGTCACACCTGTTCCGAACTTTGATCTCCACGAACTGCGGACTTTTTGCATAAATTCTTGTACATCTCTCCCTCATATATGTCCGAAAACATTTTACTTGATCTGTCAAACCGTGTAGTCAAGAAGCTATGATCTGTAAAACTCCCCAGAGCACTCCTGAGTTGCGAAGCTTCGCGGTAGATTTTTATGAAAAATATTCCGTGCTAATTTCTAACCACGAATGCATGACTGCAGGAGCATGGTATGCATTCGACATACTCTCTTTGACAAGCTACAGCATCATAAATGTCATGGCCATGACCCTTACTATACCTATTAAGTTTTTGGCTGACGGTGTCATAGAAGCTGTGTATGGGCTGGACCAAACTGCAATCAGCCTTGTGTTATGTGGCACTGCTCTCCCTGTATACACTGGGGCAGGAGTGCAGCCGCATCGCTCCAAGCTGGTGGGTGGTTGATTGAATTGGTATATACTTGCCACCCTACTCTCAGCTTTTAGTGTAGCACTACGCACATCTTGTGGCAGTGCTGCACACTGTTTTGACGCATGTCATATATTTTTTTATATTTTTCGCAGAACAAGTGGCAGCAGCACCAGCTCCTGTGATGCGGAGCGTGTGCCAGTCAGGTGCAGCCTTGGGTGGTGCAGCTGCAATACCTGCAACCTTAGATGAAGCAGCTGGTACAGTCGGACCTGCATCCGCTGAGGCGGCTGCTAAAGTACCCGCTGAGGTGGATCCATATCAGCTCCTAAACTTCCTAGAACGTGATATGGTAAGTTGATTTGGTAATTTTTTGCTTTACAGGAGATACCTCTGGATAGAAAGCATTTCTATGCTTGCACAGTGTCTTCATGATAAAGAGGCCTTGACATTTGTCATTGACCAAGTAGATCTCGATAAATGTTGCTCAAATGAGATCTCTTTTTCAGCACCATCGCCACAAATTATTGTTTTTTGGTGTTGCATCACTTCACCAGCAGTAATATAAGAACCAAGTTTATAATGTCTTAAAAAACATATTTAAGGCGACATCTCTTTGTAGAAAGTTTAGACCTGCATCTCTAACATTCTGCTCATCATTTTGAGTTCATAGGGCAGAAAGACATGGAGCATCATATTCCCCATTAATTACCTTTGGCCCATACAATAAGCCCTTTTCAGAAGTGTGTGCATGTCCAAGGCCGCCATTTCTTCAACGCGGATCCCGAGTACGCATTGGAAACAAGCGCCGCGTCAGTGATTGGCGTGGATAGACGTGTGTACAACGTCAGCGTTCCACGTGGACTTCGATCCAATCACAGCTATCGTGTCCAAGAAATACCTACCGTCAATGTTGCTTGCTTAGGTTTTGAAAATGGTCTATTGTACACTGGAATGAAACTCCAGCAATCTTGGAGCATAAAGTGGCTTCTTTTCTTTTAAGGCGTTAGTTTTATAGTCCCCGCCACGCTCGAGGTTGCATATCAGTGGGCGCATCTTCTCATGTTCTCTATCCATTACGCCGACCGAAAAGTTCAGGGGCGGGGTGGGGAGGGGAGGGCGATCATGGAACACCATCTAAGGAGCTGGGCTAGGAGGCAAAGATGGCTGGAAATGGAAGAGCGAAATCACAAGGCGTACGGTCAGCCAGTGAGCGCACTGTCAGGTTTTTCTGAGCCGGCCAAATAATCTTTTCCAGCAGCCGACGCTACAAGAGGGCTTGCCATCCAGTACCCCTTGCAGTTCGACAGCGGCAGAATCAGGAGACGTAACAAAAGAGCTTGAGAGCTCGAGCAGCGTAGTACTGTTGTATAGGCGCCTTCCAGGACGTTTGAAAATGATTCGATTAAGAATGAGGTTAAACTAACGAAACCTTACATTAATCAATATGCACGAAGCAGCATTTCATGAAAAGAGGATCTCACCACCAAATACATCGGTTTCGCCTCCTCTTTTAATTGTTTATATGTGCATTTCTACGACATTTGATGTCAAGGTGACGTGGAAAGCCTGGTGTGGCAACATAGTGAACCAGGACATAAGGCCAAGCGTTGCTGTGAAGAACCTGGCCATTGCTCTGTGGGGGTCCAGTGTCCTTCTGCAGAGGACTGTGACCGAAGTGGCGTTGAATGCCAGTCTTAACAAGGACAGCAGGCTGCCTCTGACACCCAAGAAAGTGGCATTTCTAAGAGGCGAGTGCAAATTATCTCACGTAAACGTAACCTAAGCAGTTACTTAAAAAATCTTCTCAATCAAGGCATTATCTTGGCAGCAAGTTGGTATTATACTGGGAGTTCACATTGTTTCGGTGGTCTTTGGATGGACCGCATAAAACTGACGGGATTGAGCACACAGGTGTAACATAATGGTGGAAGCTTTCAGTAAAATTATAGGAAGATTCGGAAACCTCAGTAAAACAAAAAAGCAATATTTTTTTTTTATACTTGACGTGCAAACACCAGATTTTTTTTGTGACACTGGCCTTTATTTAGGCAATATCAAGTAAGCAATGCGTAGGGCATTTCCTTTTTATTCCAATCATTTGCAGTTGCAATACATGCCACAGTGGCCCTAAATAATATCTGATGTCTTCACAAAAAAAAGGCTCTGCAAACTTTTCTTCTCAAGAGAATTGTTGCAATTTGCAACAATTCTCTTCTTCTTTTTGACTCAAGGGGGTTTATGTCCTGACCTTTGAAATGCTGAAGCCACCGCGTTCAGGCATGCCTTTGTAATAAATGATAGCACAATATGCCCATTTATCTGGTCACTTTGATATGCCTATGGAACAATGTGAACTCCAATTTGGTATTGTGTAAAATTACAGTAGCTCTAAGTACTTGTTATGCAGTGGCAAACAAAACCGGGGTTGTAATATGTGATGTATATTAGTACTCTCAATGACTGGTAGGACGTTTGAACACTCTTTAATCACTTTCTCTAAACTGAATTTAGCATCAGCATTGTACTTATTTTTTAATGGTTTGATCTTGACTTGCTCAGACATTAGCTAGGAGAGGGGCACCAGATGTCGGGTCTCAAACACGCGGCCCGCTTGGCCTTTGCTAGCGGCCCGCGCAGTCAGGCATAAATGTAAAAAAAATTACATTAAAGGAATACTACAACAAAACTTCGGCGCTCATTTTTTGGTCTATATGTGTTCAAAGGAGCAGTATCACATCGAACATACCAATATATTCTTAAAAAAGTCTCGAAAAGTAATTTTAAAACGAATTGAACGATTAGCAAAGAGCACCTGGTGGATATCTCTAATGCCTCGCTTGTAATGCCCGTCTAGGAAGATTGACAGCTAGTGACGGTGAGTGTCTCGCCTCCGGCCACGACGAGAAAAGAGGGGAAGGGGGAACTCCCCTCTTCCCGGGAATGCCTTTTGTATGTCGCAGAAGCCGCTTTTGTCCCCCTACAAGATTATGGAAGATTAACCCGTCACTCGAAATTCGTACAAAAGCAGCCGCTTCGGTGGCTGGAACGACTAGGCCATCCTCTCGACGTCAGCCTCGCCGTAGCTTTGCTCGTCCTGAGACGACCTACGTCACGATTGCGTTGGATGTCACGTGGTCTCCGCTGGGCCTTCTCCGAGCGCTTGCCAGGGTGGGCCGTTTGTAACGAAAAATACAGCCGCAGGGCTCAAAATACAAAAGTTCGATTGTCATTTACAGATATTGTGGATCATATTCAAGCTATTTTTTTAACACGACGTGAGTATTTCAAATTCCGGTGAAGTATCCCTTTAACGGTATAGCCAGCACTTTTTTTATGGATTTTGGTTGTGGAAAATTGTGACGTGGTGACGGTATCTTTCATGAGCCCAATACTTGTCAAAACCAGGAACTGGACGTTAAAAGCTTTCAAATGGCGATGAGTGCTAATTGCTATGCAGTCAAATCTACTTATATCGAACTCGCAAAAAACTGTCTACCAGTTCAATATAGCCAGTTATTGTACATGAAAGTTTGAATGAATAAGACAACAAAAAAACACAACATATTTAAAAAAGTTGTTTACTCTCGAAGGAGCGTCTGTACGTCATAAGGGACGCTCCACGTGGCTATTCAGTGGCCGCTTCTTCGTTTTTCAAGGCCTCACCGGCTCATCCTCTCCCCACTTCCGGGCTGTTGACGCGGTTGCTCTCTCTCTGCAAGCTGGCTTTCCCCCAATGGGCCGTACGCGTTGGTGGAAAGCCAGCTTGCAGAGCTCAACGGCGCTCTTGTCAGTTCGATCTATCGGGAGACGCTGCAATTTTCGTTCAAAGTAACCGCAATTTTCGCTATGCATTTTTATTGCAGCTACTGGTCTGTTCACAAAGAGTTTGATACAAGGAATAGTTTGATATAATCGGGTTTGACATCATACAGAATGTGCCATCTTAATTCGAACATAATTTTAAAAAGGGCGAGAGTTACGTGGATGCCTTTTTCACTGTGTATTTGTGGGGCTCGGCGGGCATAGATAAGGGGATAACCGTCACAATATGTTGACTAATTAACCAAGATTTGTTCATTAACTTTTTAATTATTGATTTTATAGGGCATGTCGCAATTGCAATTTTCAAGTGTGTCATTAATAAAGGCTATTCCAAATGAAACTGTTCATGAAAGTGATGTGGCATGTTATCTAAATGAACATTTGTTTAAGCCTTACGGCTACAAGCTGTGCGCCTTTAACTATTTCGTCATTGCATATTTTTCAGAATGCCTAGGGATGAAGCTCCGTTACCAAAAACATCATGTGGATGTCATTGCTGTAATGTCAACGACAGCAAAAGTGAACCACATACTGGGAGAAAAAATAAACGACCGGCGGAAGCAAGAGAAACGAAAGAGCCAAGCAGAAAATAAAGATAGAACCAGCCGGGTCTTGTCAATGGTCTGCAGTGAAATACGGTGTCAAGCATGCAACCCCCACAGGTACCCACACAGATTGCCCACAGAGCGTGGGCTTATGAAACCCTATGGGTTACCCACACGGCTCCCACAGGACTTTGGTCCTACACAGCTCCTATAGGATCTCTGCAGGACCCACACAGCTCTCGTAGACCCACGAAGACTGTGCGGGGACCCATGGGGACCTATACACCCACACAAACCCTGTGGGGACCCACACACCCAAACAAACTGTGCGGGGACCCATAGGGACCCGAACACCCAGAGAGTTTCTGTGGGACCCACACAGTTTCATAACCCCATGGGTCTGCGGGTATTTTGAGCGGGGTTACTTGGCATACGCAGATGGCTATTAAGATGACCAGAACGTCGGGGCTCGAGGGGTGATGCTTAAAAGGGCCCGCTGTACTCCGTTTCACCTGATGTTGTACCGCAGAGAAGGCTAAAAGCGCGAGCTCACAGCGTTGAGAGCTACTCTTAGCGCACGAGAGCTTGTGCCGCCAAGATGTGCCCTAGAGCGAGGAGCTCGCGCTTGTAGCCTTTCCTGCGGTACATCATAAGGTGAAACAGAGTATAGAAATGAAACTTGTTAACACAGAGGTTCGAGCGAGTTGGTTGCTCGTGATGTACGGGGGGAACAGCGCACCCGGAAAACAGTCACTCCAGTCAACATACACACAAAAGAAAGAGACACTTACGCAGCAAGGCGTGAAGTTGGGCTAGTTGGTTCATAATGCAAACTTGGAAACAGCGCGAAACAAACACAAGGGACAAGAACGACAAGTGGACGAACACAACGCTGACTGGTTATTTCTGCTAGGAAAAGAAAGGAAAACGTAAAAGATGCAAGATATATAAAACATGATCCACCCCCTTGAGGCACGCCCGAGCACTTAGACAAGTCAGCCGAATTTCTTAATGAAAGACACTTCGTCATCCGCCAAAGCCACGGACGGGGCACTAACACACGTGTCCGCTCCGTAGGTAGAAATAAAAAACGCCTAATCAATTAGTCTAGTCACTTTGTTGCGGTGACGAGCCAGAATCTTAATCTCCGTGAAAACCGGAGAACACGAACACCCATCGGAGTGAACTGCAAGGTGTCCCGACGGTGAAGACCGAAGGGAAAGGGAATGCTCCCTGGACCTAACATTGACACACCTCCCCGTCTGACCTATGTACACCTTGCCACACGACCAAGGGATCAGATACACGACACCCGTCGCGCACGTAACATACCGGGTTCGGTGGCTAACCTCACACCGAGGCCCAGATGACCCAACACTATTGACTGCGGCGCAAAGACGGGACAACTTTGAAGGAGCTGAGAAAACAACAGGCACGTCAAACTTCTCAGCCACCTGCTTGATCCTATGTGAAAATGTGTGTACATACGGCAGAACAACCGGCCTGGAGGGCATCCTCCTCCTTTCCCTCAAACTCAAAAGTCCTGTAAACACTTTGAGAAGTGATTCTGCAACACCCACGACCACAGCCAACGGGAAGCCAGCAGAATGCAACCTGCCGGCCTGAGACAAAAGCTTTTCTCGCAGCTATGGTGACAAGATTTCACCAAAGAGGAGCGTAGACGTGACACAGCAATAGCCCTTTTTACAAGTTTTGAATGAGCAGAATCATATCTCAATAGCCCCTTCTTTGACCTGGGTTTATACGACCAGCAAATGTTAGAGGCCTGAATCTTAAGAGACAGATCCAAAAATTGAATGGCACCTCAGAAGGGGTCTCGGCCTTGAACCTCGGAACCGGGGAACATCCCGAAAACAGGTCGACCATATCCGTGACCACCTCCCTATTATCACCCAAACCTTGACTTGAAATTAAAACAATAAGATAGTCATCCACATACCTAAAAGTCTTCAAAACGCGCTCGTCTTTCTTCTCGGCAAAAGATCTATCACACTGGTCCAAAAAAATGTCGCTAAGAACCAGCGCAACACTGGATCCGATGCAAATTCCGCTCTTTTGCAAGAAAACAGACTCCTCAAACGTGACATAAGTTGAAGCGAGGTAAAAACGCAACAACCCTAAAAAGGAGTGAATCGCAATCCCCGCTGAGCTCGTGAGGGTTTTGAAGAATTTTAAGCCTTTGTCGGGGATAGTTTTAAAGAAGGTCAAGGCACGAGCTGTTCAACTTTGTGAAGGTTTCGGTCTGGAGAGTCTTAAGAGGTCGGTCTCTTCGTCTAAGCGTTTGTGTCTGGATGTTCTTTTTTACGATTAAGACGCATAAAGAGCTGATGCCATTTAGAGCTATCGTTACCCAAACGGATTCGTGGCAGCTTCCTGTGTCATCTTTCCTCCAGCGCCACCTGTCGGCGCTTAGATTAGAGGATTCTTTTATGATCCGTAACTCTGAGGTTCTGGTTGAGTTTCTATAAAAAGAGAACCCGGGATCCTGAGACCTTATGTCCTTGGATGTTGAAGACATGTTTTATTCAATACCTCATAGTGAACTCATGAAGGCTGTTGGGGAATGTAATGACATGAGCGGGTCTGTCGCCTTCACGAGCTCAGTGGGGATTGCGATTGACTCCTTTTTAGAGTTGTTGGGTTTTTACCTCGCTTCAACATATGTCACGTTTGAGGACTCTGTTTTTTTTGCAAAAAAAGCGGAATTTGCATCGGATCTAGTGTTGCCCCGTTTCTTAGCGACATTTTTTTTAGCCAAGTGTGAGAGAGATATTGCTGAGAAGAAAGACGAGCGCATTTTAAAGACTTTTAGGTATGTGGATGATTATCTTATTGTTTTAATTTCTAGTCAAGGTTTGCGTGATAATAGGGAGGTGGTCACGGATATGATCGACCTGTTTTCGGGATGTTCCCCGGGCCTGACGTTCAAGCCCGAGACCCCTTCTGAGGGTGCCATTCAATTTTTGGATCTGTCTCTTAAGATTCAGGCCTCTCACAATTGCTGGTCGTATGAACCCCGGTCAAAGAAGGGGCTATTAAGATATGCTTCTGTCCATTGAAAACTTGTAAAAAGGGCTATTGCTGTGTCATGTCTACGCTCCTCTTTGGTGAAATCTTGTCACCATATCTGCGAGTAAAGTTTTTCTCTCAAGCCGGCATTTTGCATTCTGCTGGCTTCCCGTTGGCTGTGGTCGTGGGTGTTGAAGAATCACGTCTCAGTGTTTAGAGGTCTTTTGAGTTTGAGGGAAAGGAGGAAGATGCCCTCCAGGCCGGTTCTTCTGCCGCATGTACACACATTTTCACATAGGATCAAACAGGTGGCTGAAAAGTTTGACGTGCCTGTTGTGTTCCCAGCTCCTTCAAAGTTGTCCCGTCTTTGCGCCGCAGTTAATAGTGTTGGGTCATTAGGGACTCGGTGTGAGGTTAGCCACCGAACCCGGTATGTTACGTGCGCGACGGATGTCGTGTATCTGATCCCTTTGTCGTGTGGCAAGGTGTACATAGGTCAGACGGGGAGGTGTGTCAATGTTAGGACCAGGGAACATTCCCTTTCCCTTCGGTCTTCCCCGTCGGGACACCTTGCAGTTCACTGCGATTGGTGTTTGTGTTCTTCGGATTTCACGGAGATTAAGATTATGGCTCGTCACCGCAACAAAGTGACTAGCGAAGTTGATGAGGCGTTTTTTTATTTCTACCTACGGAGCGGACACGTGTGTTAGTGTCCCGTCCGTGGCTTTGGCGGATGACGAAGTGTCTTTCATTAAGAAATTCGTCAGATTTGTTTAAGTGCTCGAGCGTGCCTCAAGGGGGTGGATCATGTTTTATCTATCTTGCATCTTTTACGTTTTCCTTTCCATTCCTCGCAGGAATAAACTTCAGTTGCCGGTCAGCGTTGTGTTTGTCCACTTCTCGTTCTTGTCTCTTGTGTTTTTTTAGCGCTGTTTCCCAGTTTGCACTTACGCAGCGCTGACTGACAACTCTCGGGTATATTTGCACTTCCTCCTCTTCTTCTATTTGTATTATACGCTAGGGCCAGGGAGTAATTGGTCTTTTTTCTTTTCTTTTAGCTTCATATTAAAAGAAAAGAAAAAATACCAGTTACTCTTCCTGGCCCTAGCCATAAAACAAATAGAAGAAGAGGAAAAAGTGTAAATATACCCGAGAGTTGTCTGTCAGCGCTGCGTAAGTGTCCTCTTTCTTTTTTGTGTATGTTGACTCGAGTAACTGTTTTCCGGTGCGCTGTTCCCCCTGTACATCATGAGCAACCAACTCGCGCAAACCTCTGTGTTAACAAGCGGTAATGACAAGTCTCCGCGCTGAACAGAGCAGACGGAGGGCCGCTGCGGTACGAGAACAGCAGGGGGTGAAAAATCTCCGACTATCACGCACGAAAGTCGGCCTCTGAGCGCCTTTCACGGACCTCCTCAAGCATATCCCCGGTAACTATTCTGCCACCAGCAGACCCCCTAAGGCAAATGCGGAGCGAAAGTTCGTCTGCTCCTTGCACAGGGATTGCGGTGAGGTCAGAACGGCGAGCTATTATTGGCTGTTTGAAAAGAAATAGTGGATAGACCTATAGGTTTCTAGCATCGAGCTCTACCCACTATTCCTCCAATCCAAGTCAATCTGAGCTCGGCGTCGTCCTGGCGTCACCGAAGCGCGTGCGCAAGAAGCAGTCGACTTGCTCTCCGCAAAGCCCGAGTGACACGCCTGTCAACAACACAACACATACAACTGTCAATCGCAGCACACTTGGCATGGTCGTTTGCTATTCTTTTGCCGAAGTAAATGCCGCAGGTGTGTAATTGCCTCGTTGTCCTTTTTCAGGGTCGATAAACTCGTCAAACACAAAGTTGGAGCCGAAAGTTTTGCGGAGCACGCCGTTTGGGCTTATGCGACAAAAGTGCTGCGTCACCGTCGCAATGAACGCGCCCCCGAATTCCGGCCTCAATTGCGTGTTGGACGAGCGCCGGAGGTTAAGCAAAACGTTCTGCAGTGCGGCTTTGTTATCTAGACTCCGTGACAGCTGAAGGGAGATTCACCCGCAATTTATTTGTAGCCTTTTCCTCATAGATGGCGCTAATTTTTTTTTTTTCCGGAATAAAGAAGTTGATTTTAGCTGCGCATTAAGCTCGGTGTCTCGGGGTGACACGGGTCACGTGCTGCCGCGCCGATCTAGTTGAGCTTGGTTCCGTTCGCCCGGCGTCCGGCGCTACGGGCAGTTCTTTGATAGGTTTTAATTGTCGACTGGCTCCGAAGTTTGAACCACGATCGAACCAAATACCGTTGAGACTAATGCAGGAAACTCAACCAAAAATGCATAGGATTGCCGGGAGACACAGAAGTGGTGCCATCTCTTGGCAGGGAGTGGTCTACTCGGTGCCGAAAATTAAATTGATATCAGTCATGTGGTTCACTGTCTTCCCCCCTTACACTATCCTTCAAAAATACATAGCTACCGATTAAAGTTCAGAAACACTTGGTTATCGCTCTTTTGTATAAATTGATGTGTTTCAGAAATTTCATATGCTAATCCGTAAGCTTTCCTTTCATATTGACCCTGTTTATTTAAATGCCTATTCCAGGCTATTAGCCGATATCTCTATACTTCGTTTCTCCTTATGTTGTACCGCAGCGAAGGCTAGAAGCGCGAGCTCATAGCGTTGGCAGCAGCCCTTAGTGCACGAGAGCTTGTGCCGCCAAGACGTGCCCTAGAGCAAGGTGCTCGCGCTTGTAGCCTTTCCTGCGGTACATCATAAGGTGAAATAGAGTATAGTTATTTGACTATTTATATGTTAGGGCAGCTTCAAGTCGTTATTATTAGCTAAAACGCAACTATATTGGGATATTCATGTTCTTAAAGGGGAGACTGGCTTCAAGTGGCTTATATTGGTCTTTGGGAACTATTCTTGACCAGATCAGTTTCATTTGGTTAAGTGTAACGTTTAGCGACTGTTATTCACACTTCTGATGCATTGTTGTTTCAGGGCGGGATTAACTTCTAGTGTATATTATTGGCTATTGGAATGTGTTCTGGTCAGATTGGCTTAAAATGGCTATGCATCTGTCAGTCGCTAATATTGTCATTTTATGCAATTGGCCTGTTCATAGATCTGATTGACTTCAATTGGCTATTATTGGCTATAGACATCTGTTATTGACCTGGTTGGCTCTAATTGTCAAAAATAGCTATAAGTGCTAATTGGTCGCATAATTCTGCTATTTATATAATTATGAATGAAGTGGCTAATATTGGCTATACACCAACTCGTGTTTATAAGCACACCGTAGCGCCCCTATCGGACGCCATTGGCGCCGCGCATGCGCGATGGAGAGTGGGCAAGATGCTCGCCGTCGCCCATGAACCTACCATTATATGCGATGTTGTTGCCGTTGGTGTGAGTCCCCGTGCTCTAATTCGCGTTAGAATTGTTGATTCTACGTCCTTCTTAACAATGTCCGACTACTTAAGCGGCTTCAGCAAAATTAACGAGGCTCGATACACTGCAAAACTTCGCTTGAATAATGTGAAATGCGGCGATTCATTTCACGTGGACGCCGCAGAATGGACACTAAAGTCTAACTCCCACGATAAGATTCTGCCCGCTATTTTCAGTCGCGACGTCACTCGGGCTGCAAAAGCGTGGACCTTAGCAGAGATGGTGGACGTTGATACTGAAAATCGTAAGTAGAACCGAACATTACAAGTCGGTGATGGCCTCTGGTAACAATGAACAACATCTCCTTGTATCTGCTCTTTACACTGAGCCTACTTAACATAACCAAAGTTTAAACTTAAAAGTTATGTGAGGCCTGCACTTACTTCTTATCGCAATTACCGGGTCAACGTTCGGTTTACGGGCAGCTGTCGTTTGAACAAGCAGACGACACAAAGCAGACAAGCGTGAAACAGTAGACGACAGTTCGAACGCATGCGCAATGATGTGTGGGCAAGAAGCACCGCGTCCCACGTCAACAAACCATCAGAAAGGTCACGCTGTCGGCAGCTGTGTGAGTCTGAGTACTCTTTTGGAGTTGGAATTGTCGATGCTACGTCCTCATAGAAATATCTTACCACTTTAGTTGCCTCAGCGAAATTATCGAGGCTCGTTACTCCGCTAAACTTTGCGTAAATAATTCGACGTGCGGCAATTTATTCGCCTGAACGCCGCAGAATGGACGCTAAAACCATGATGAGATTCTTCTCGCGATTTTCTGTCGTGACGTCGCTCGTGCTGCAAAAGCGTAGACGGTAGCGGCGATGATCGACGTCGATACTGAAAATCGGAAGCGGAAAAAAAACCAAGTGAATCAGGCGTAACAAGTCGGTGACGGCCACTGGTACCAGTGATCAACATCTTGTATCTACTCTTTACACCATACCTACTTCTTTTGAGGCGTGCAACTAATTCCTATCACAAACACCAGAGCAACGTTTAGTCTACGGCCCGCTTTTGTTTGAACTGAGCAGACGACAAAAAACAAACGTTTGAAAGAGCAGACGACAGTTCGAACGATCAGGCGGCCGTTTGAATTAGAAGACGCACTGAACCCGCCGGTGGTCCTGACAACTTGGCGGTGTTCCCTCGTTCATGTTGGAACAAAACAAATAAATCTGACGACCAGAAGTATCCGTGAATTCAGCCCAAAGTGTTGCCCGCACAAGCAATCGTAGTCGACAGCGTCTGGTTTGCCCTTTTCACGGCTACTATCCACGCTCTCGGACGAACGGAGGAGCCAAAAAAAAAAAAAAACACATGAAAACAGATCTTCAAACCTTTCCAGACTCTCCTGGTATAGCCCCGTTGAGGCCTTCGACGAGAAGGCAGGGTTTTTGTCTGGTTTCTTCCGAAAGAACACAGGAATGCAGGTCTCGCATGGTGACTTCTGCCTACCGCCACAGACCGGAAGTGCGCCCGACGCGCCACCACCGCGGCGTGGCGTAACAGAGTTGAGTTCCTGTATAGGCATCTATTCTTGAAGCTGGTTGGATTGAATTTTTTTATTATTGATGATATGCGTCTATTCCTGACCTGGTTGGCTTTCATTGGTTGCAAATGGCTGTAAGTGATTAGCATTTATAATTATTAGTTATTTTTGTGTCCACAAGCATGAATGGCTTCATGTTGCTCTTCTTGGCTATTGGCACATATTTTTCACCACATTGGCTTTGAATGGCTACGAATCGGAATTGGTGAATATAGTTGACAATTCTGTGCTTTTTTGGTGTTTATAGATGAAAATGACTTCAAATCGCTATATTACTATACGCATCTATTTTTATAAAACTGGCTTGAAATGGTTATACATGGCTATCAGCAACTATTATTTACATTTTATGCAATTGGAGAGTGTTTAGATTTGAACGACTCAACTGGATTGGCTATAGGCATCTATACTTGACTTAGTAGGCTTTAATTCTTTATTAATGACTATAAACATCTATTATTGACCTGGTTGGCTTGAAATGGCTACAAATGGCGATAAGTGACTAGTATTGATAATTATTAGCTATTTCGGTGTTCAGAAACATGAATGGCTTCATATGGCTCTTTTTGGCTATTGGCATCTATTTTCCCCCAGATTGGCTTCAAATGGCTATGAATGCCTATTCGTAATCTAGTTGACAATTCTGTGCTATTGTGGTGTTTATGGATGAAAGTGTCTTCGAATGGCTGTTATGGGCTATAAGCATCAGTTTTTTTTAGATTGGCTTGAAATGGTTATGGTACATGGCTATCAGCAACTATTACTTACAATTTATGCAATTGGAGCTGGATATTATTCGCTATAGGCATCTATTCTTGAATTGGTTGGATTCGATTGGCTACTTTTGACTATAACCATCTGTTCCTGACCTGGTTGGCTTGAATTAACTACAAATGGCAATAAGTTACTAGTATTTCTAATTAGCAGCTATTCCTTTGTCTGCAAACTGGAATGGCTTCATGTGGCTCTCTTCGGCTATTGGCACCTATTTTTCACCAGATTGGCTTCAAATGGCCAGCAATGGTTATTAGCAAGTATAATTGACAATTTCGTACTATTTCAGTGTTTATAGACGAAACTGGCTACAAGTGGCTATTATTGGCTATAATCATTTATTATCTATTGGATTGGCTTGTAATGGCTAGTCGTGACTAGTGTTGATATTTATAAGCAATTTTTATGTTTACTAACTGGAATGGCTTTTAGTGGCTATTGTTGTCTTTTAGCATCTATTTCTGGCCAGATTGGGTTTAAATTTCTAGCAATGGCTATTAGCGAGTACAATTGACAGTTCTGTGCTATTTCAGTGTTCGTTAACGAAACTGGCTATTACTGGGTATACGCATTTATTCTTTATTAGATTGGCTTAAAATGGCTAGAAATGGCTGGTAGTGACTAGTGTTGATATTTATAAGCAATTTTCCTCTTTACTAACTGGAATAGATTTGAGTGGCTATTGTTGGCTTTTAGCATCTATTTCTGGCCAGATTTCATTCCAGTTTGTAAACACAAAAATGGTCCATAACTATCACCGCTAGTCACTAATTGCCAATTGTAGCAATTCAAGCCAATGTAATAAAAATAAATGTGCATACATGGGTTGCACGTGACGTCATTCAAAGAGCGATCCGACGACCACCAAAGAAGAGGGCAAAAAGGAGCTCCCCTCTTATCAGGACCCTCTTTTGTGCCTCCCGGATTTGCACAGGCTTCGCTACTCTCCTCCCAGACGATTATAGAAGATTAACCCGTCACTTAAAATTCTTACAATAGCAGCTTCCCTCTCCTCCTTTTGCATGGTGATCAGAAGTATGCGATGTGACGTCAGTGCAACCCATGTATAGCAAATAATAGCCACGTGTAGCTATTTTCATCCATAAACACTGAAATAGCACAGAATTGCCAATTACACTTGCTAGTAGCCATTGCTAGCCAATTGAAGCGAATCCGGTCAGAAATAGATGATAATAGCCAACAATAGCCATTCAAAGTTATTCCGGTTAGTAAACACTATAATCGCTCATAACTATCAAGACTAGCCACTAATAGCCATTTGTAGCTATTTCAAGCCAATCTAATAAAGAATAAATGCTTATAGCCACTTGTAGCCAGTTTCGTCCATAAACACTGAAATAGCACATAATTGTCAATTATACTAGCTAATAGCCCTTGCAAGCCATCTGAAGCCAATCTGGCCAGAAATAGATGCTAAAAGTCAACAATAGCCACTATAAGCCATTCCAGTTAGTAAACGCAAACAATGCTTATAAACATCAACACTAGTCACTTCTAGACATTCTAGCCATTTTGAGCCAATCTAATGAAGAAAAAATGCTTATGCCCAGTAATAGCCGCTTTTAGCCAGTTTCATCCATAAACTCTTAAACAGCACAGAATTGTCAATTACACTTGCTAATAGCGATTGCAAACCATTTGAAGCCAATCTGGCTAGAAATAAGCACTGAAAACCAACACTAGTAACTACTATCCATTTCAAGCCATTTTAAGTCAATCTATTAAAAAATAAATTCTTATACTCAGTAATAGTCAGTTGTTGCCAGTTTAGTCCATAAACACTGAAATAGCACAGAATTGTCAATCATACTCGCTAGTAGCCGTTGCTAGCCCTTCGAAGCCAATCTGGTCAGAAATAGATGCTAATAGCCAACAATAGCCACTAAAAGCCATTCCAGTTAGTAAACACAAAAATTGCTCATAACTATCAACACTAGTCACTAATGGCCATTTGTAGCCATTTCAAGCCAATTAATAAAGAATAAATGCTTATAGCCAATAATAGTCACTTGTCGGCCGTTTCATCCATAGACACTTAAATAGCACAGAATTGTCAATTATACCCGCTAATAGCCATGGCTAGCCATTTGGAGCCAATCTGGTCAGAAATAGATGCTAATAGCCAACAATAGCCACTTAAATTAATTCCACTTAGTAAACACAAAAATCGCCCATAACTATCAACACTAGTCACTGAAAGCCATTTGTGGCCATTTCAATCAAATTTATCTCAAATTTGATGCATATGCCAATGGTAGCTGCTGGAAGCCATACTCATTTTTAAGCACCGAAATCGCACACAATTCTTTAATGGTCTCATCAATATCCATCAGTGGCCATTTGTATTTAGTATGGTCTAAAATAAAGACTAATAGCCAACAATATCCACTTGAAGCCATTCCATTTTGTAAATCTAAATATAGCTCAATCAATAGTTAGCAATTAATAGCCATTTCTAACCACTTGAAGTCGATCTAATCAAAAATAGGTGATTATAGCCAATAATTGGCACTTGAAGCCATTCTCATTCATAAACACTCAAACAGCCGATAATTGCTATTATACGGACTAATAGCCATTAGTAGCCATTGTTCTAATCTGGTCAGAAATATGTTCTAGTAGCCAACAATAGCCACCTGAAGCCATTCCAGTTTATAAAAAGAAATAGCTCAGTTTTCATTACTCATTATTATTATTTATAGCCATATCTAGCAAATATATATATATAAATCTTGAGGCTGATAGCCAATAATAGCCAGTTGAAGCCGTAGACATTCACCAACACTAAATTAAGTAATTGTCAATTATATCATCAATAGCCATTGACATCCGTTTAACGTACATCTGGTCAAAGAAGGTGCTGATAGCCAACAAAAGCTACTTGAAGGCATTCAGACAAAAAAAAAATCGCATAATTATCAATAATAATCACTTCTAGTCATTTAAAGCCATTCCAAGTCAATGTCATAAAAATAGATGCATATTGCCAATTATGGTCACTTGGAAGTTGGAGCCAATGACATCTAATAAGGCAAATTTCGGTAGGAATAAAACAAACAAGTCAACCGGCACACAAAATGTTATTAATTATTTAGACTGCACGAAATCGCTATAGACCGACAATGCTGACTGGTCTATACAGCACTTTGCATTTTGACATCAAAATACTAAGAGGTCAAATATCACAAAATTACGCTCCCTATGCTCAAAAAAAAAATCATAGACTATTAAAATTTTTATTGAGTCATACCGACTTGGTTCATTTCCGGGGAAAGTGGCGAGTTGTCCACTCCTTACCGCCAGGATCGCTTTCTACTTCCGTAAATGCGCAAGTGTGCAGTGATATGGTGTGTGCTGGCGTGCGATTTTTGTTTGGGTACGTCATCAGTGCCAAAGAAAGCAAGATCTGTTTTGACAGTCACGTAACAAGACTGCGCACCGATCTACCGAAAGCGCTTCATGTGCTTGAAGTTGGTGTTTTGGATGAACTGTGATGTTGATGCGAATTTTGTGGTTGTGCGCAAGTGAGCATGGGTAACAAAACACGAAGAGAAATTGCCAAACCTTAAAACAATGCCAGGTGGTTGTGGAGCAGTATGAATGCTCCCTGGAAATGATGCATGCCTGAAATCACCTGGAGAAGAGATAGTGTGGTGACGCGCCGGTGGCGCGTCCAGGACCTATGGGAGACGACAACGCGGGTGCAAAAAACAAGAATGGCAAAATTCGATTCGTTCTAGACGCCATGGGCTTCACTTCGCAAATCAGAACCGTAACAATATCTTAAACAAACCAAAAGTATAACAAGCACATGTAAAAGGAATGATATTCCCAACAAGCCTTCATATTTTTTTTTATTCAGTGTACAATGAGTTTTGTATATGCCCCTCCCCCCCTAGCGTAATCCCATGTGCAATTAATAGTATCTTAAAATAAATACATTAATGTATAAATAAATAAATTCCTGAAGCTCTCAAAAATTAGGTTTTGCGTGCGGCTCTTGAGCAGTGTCATCTTGACCACAGCTGTGATTAAGCTTTTAACAGTGAACGCATATTATACGTGATTTACGGCTGGAGATGGAGCTGGAAAAGCTAAAAAAAAACACAAAACAAAGGTTGCGACATGACATCTCCAGGGCGTCAATGACATTACAAAAATGGAACGTAATTTAAATATGTCCTCAACGTTGAACAAAACGTGAGCGGTCGACGTTGCCAGTACATCCTGTATGACGTTTACGACAGTTAAGGCTCTGTTATACTCCGACGTAACGCGTGCGCGCGTGCGAGCGCGTCACAGCGACGTCACGTCAGCGAAAACCCGACGCTCGATACTCCGGCGTCGTGGCGTAACCGGCGCGACCGGCGGCGTTCGACGCCGCCTGACCGCCTCGACGCCAAAATGGAGCATGCCGTATTCCGCGCCGGCCGCGCCAGCGACGCCGGACCAGAATGCATCACGCGCTGGCTCCCGGCAGCCCTCGCGCGTGAAGCATGGCGCATACGAGCAATAGCAGACGACGGGAGCACCACTCCGTGTGGCGTCATGTTTGAAGAATCGGACTCGGTCGTCGAGAAGCTGATCGAGGGAATTCGTCCTCAACCGTGTGTATACGACACGTGGAAGCTTGAGTACCGTCGACCGTGCACTCGTCAAAGATGTACCGTATGTTCATTGACCGCCTACGCTTGCGCCGCAGGCGGTGCTCCAACAGTGCAAGCGCGAGTTTTCGTCGTGCAAGGTACGTCCACGCCATCGCTCGAACTTGGCGCTCAAGAAGCGCGAGAATTTTCGTCTGCTATTCGAAACGAAAAGGAACCGGAAGTGGCGCACTCTCGCAGGAAACGTGCCCTCGTAGTCAGATTCTGCGCATGCGCCGCGCTGGCGGCCCACCGACGCGCGCCGCGGGAGCCGCCAGGGACGCCGGAGTATAAAGAGGGCGAATTTTTGACGCGCGTAGCGTGACTGACGTGACGTAGCCGACTTCGGCCAGCGTTCGCCTGCGCGCCCGTTACGTCGGAGTATAACAGAGCCTTTAAGGTTCTGTTATACTCCGGCGTAACGCGTGCGCGTGTGCGAGCGCGTCACAGCGACGTCACGACGGCGAAAACCCGACGCTCTATACTCCGGCGTCGTGTCGTAACCGACGCGACCGGCGGCGTTCGACGCAGCCTGACCGCCTCGACACCAAAATGGAGCATGCCGTATTCCGCGCCGGCCGCGCCAACGACGCCAGACCAGGATGTATCACGCGCTGGCTCCCGGCAGCCCTCGCGCGTGAAGCGCGGCGCATACGAGCAATAGCAGACGACGGGAGCACCACTCCGTGTGGCGTCATGTTTGAAGAATCGGACTCGGTCGTCGAGAAGCTGATCAAGGGAATTCGTCCTCACCCGTGTGTCTACGACTCGAGGAAGCTTGAGTACCGTAGACCGTGCGCTTGTCAAAGATGTACCGTATGTGCATTGACCGCCTACGCTTGCGGCGCAGGCGGTGCACCAACAGTGCAAGCGCGAGTTTTCGTCGTGCAAGGTACGTCAACGCCATCGCTCGAGCTTGGCGTTCAAGAAGCGCGAGAATTTTCGTCTGCTATTCGAAACGAAAAGGAAGCGGAAGTGGCGCATTCTCACAGGAAACGTGCCCTCGTAGTCAGAATCTGCGCATGCGCCGCGCCGGCGGCCTACCGACGCGCGCCGCGGGAGCTGCCAGGGACGCCGGAGTATAAAGAGGGCGAATGTATGACGCGCGCAGCGTGACTGACGTGACGTAGCCGACTTCGGCCAGCGTTCGCTTGCGCGCACGTTACGTCGGAGTATAACAGAGCCTTTAGGTGTGAACGCGACGTCGCTGAAACGTCACTGACGGGACAATAATGTAACGTCACTATATGGACTTTATTTTAACGTTGAAGAAACGTGAGTGTTCGACGCTGCTAAAACGTCTTTTCTTCACGTCGTGGCGACGATGACGACGTAGAGGTTGAAACATGACGTCGCCAGCACGTCACGGACAGGACTAAAATGGAACGTCATTTATAAACTTCACTTCAACGTCAAAGAAACGTGAGCGTTGGACGTTGCCTGAACGTCGTGCCTCGACGTCGTGGGAACGTTGACGACGTTTGAGTTGAAATACAACGTCGTCACAACGTCCCTGATTGGACTATAATGGAACGTTATATAAGGACGTCACCTCAACGTCGAAAAAACGTGATCGAAGTCACGCGGGACGTCCCGGACGTCAGGGACCTTTTCTCGACGTTTCCACGACTTTTTGTGCTGCTTGGGATCGGAATGCGTCTGCGCCTGTAATATTGCACTGCTCAAGGGTACGTCATCAGCCGACATGAACGTGACCCGCTGCTCTGGTGATCCGATAACCAGGAAGGAAGCCAGACGTGGCCTCGCTGTGCCTACCCAGACTTCGAACACCTGCGACTCGTCTCGAGCGCGCTGTTTCTTGGGGAGCTCGCACCTGTGCCGGCCATCTCAGGTCGCAATCCACGAGGTCTCTGTTTGGATGATGCTAGGCGAAACTTGAGGACTGCCATTCATGCGTTGGAGGCGGAAGGTCGGCAGGAAGGACCGTCACAACAGAAATGCCACCGTATCGATTTTTCAACCGTAACAGAAGATGAGACTTATGCTCCAGGATGCTTCAGGTCGTCCGCTATTCTCGAAAATTTCTAATGCAACTGCCTGCATGATCTTCAACGAGGTCACCTACAACGAAAGTACGTATTGTCCTTTCATAGAGCAGCGTGCGGGGAAAGTTTCATGTTCAAGCAACACCTACAGATACAAGAATACTAGTTCATTCCATCGTGACGTCATGTGATCAGTATTGACAGGGGCGCCCTTATTGGACAGAGGAGTGGTGATGTTATAAACTTATGATGGAATATATTTAGAGGTCGAAGTCTTTTCGCATCACTCGTCAGACAGACAGGATGACAGGGAAGGGACCGCGGCCAATCCTTGATGGAACGTTTTTTTGTAACCTGAAGGCTCCTCTCCATCTGGAACCACTACCTTCAAGGTGAAGTGCCAAGCCTGCGGGATAGTAATTTCGGGATAAAAAATTTCCACTTACCTAAAGCCTCATCTAAGTTGGCGTCTCAAAGAAATTTGAAAATTGTATTGCATTATCAGTATTTGTATTTCTGCCCTCCCTAAAATGTATTCATGTATTTGTATTTCCAAAGACTTCTTGCCTCTTTTTAAAATGTATTTCCGATACGTATCGCGATGCATTTTTACAGATATATTTGAGTATCAGTATTTTAGCTACTATTTTCATCTGTCCCAGTATTTGTATTTCCAAATACATTTTTGAGTATTTCCGCCCAACCCTGCAACACAATGTAGCTGTCAAGCGCCTTTTTTTACGTTTAGGAATTAGAGGAATGGAATGGAACGATTCAGCCATTCCAGGAGTGGGAATGGGCCCAGTGTCCCCATTCCAAGGAGCTGAAAGGAATGGCATTATCGAAAACTCTAATTTTCCGGAATGGAATTGGAATGGAATGGGGGTGCCCATTCCGCAACACTGGACCACAGTCTATAAAATTGAAAAAAAATATTTCTCGAGGTATAACGTTCCATCGTCCACGATATTTTACGGGAGCGTTCGGTTGGATGTAATAAATTAAAAAAAGTAAGCAACGAACTCTACAGATAATGTATAATTAAAAATACAAAATAAAGTTTAAAATTGTATTATTTTATGGCGCTATAAAAACGGAATCACGTCAACTAATCAAAAAACCGAGAGATTGTTTATGAAGCATCCTTCGATATTACAATTTCCAGAACTTCCATATTGATGCATTACACGTTAAGAATGTTATAAGACCTAAAACTTTTTTCATTTAGTTACGGCGAATTGTAGTTTCTTAATATAAAGTTCAGATGGCGACACTTGTTCAAGAACAGCTTGATGTGCATTTTCCGTCGTGTGCCGCTTGGAACGCCACGGGAAAGACAGAAAAAGCGCCAGATGTCAGGGTGTCAGATGCCTGGATGCCGGCAGTGAGCGAGCCAGAGATGTCAGAACAACAAGCGCGAGGCTGCGAAGTTCATTTGGTTTAGCTCAAAGGTTAAACCTAAAGCCCCTTCATGTTTCAGAAGCAGCGGAAGTTTCGTCGATGCACAAGGCACGTGCAACGTGCAGCCCTTGGGAAGGTCATGGCGGCACAGCGCAGCACTGAGCTAGATTTCAGACGCCATGAATTTCCCAGCAGTGGCGCGCGGCCCGTGCCTTGAGCATTTCTAGGACAATGAATGGCGCCACTTTTCCCAGGATAGAGGGGCTTTAGCTAAACCAAGTGCGGTGGGGGATCGTTGGCCGAGTGTGCTGCGGCACCGCAGATCAGAGCACGTGGAGAAATGATCGAGCGCGAGCTCCGTTCAAAGCACGGAGCTCCCGCTGCAGAACCTGTAGGGACTAAATCTCCTCGATGTGTTTGCGTTGGTCTTTCAAATAACCTCAAAGGCACCAGTGCATGATGCCCGTGTCTCGAGCGGCACTTCGAGGCAAATGGCGGCGCAGGACTTAGATGACTGACCCATGAAAGCGAATGGCGGCGGAGCACCCCTCGTGGCGCGTGTCTTGCGCGTTTCCACAATAATGGTTAGCGGTACTTGTAAAAAAACGCCTTTATTCGGGGGCTTTAGCAGAGATCCTGGGTTCAGTTTCCCATCTGCATCCTACTGTCATGCGATCGTGTACCACGTCGTAATGCACGTTAACGACCCTGAGCTAACAGTTTTTGTACTGCACTTTCTATAACCTCAACGGGTAACAATGTCGCCCTACGAAACTGCTGCTCTAAAAAGAAAACTAACGAATATTTTTGAATGCGCCGTTATATTGCATTTTTTTAATTTGTGTTCGCGTCTTCGTGTTCTTTTTTTTTTGTCTACATTTTTGATTATGCGGCTCATACTTGTGATGAAACAGACTATAGTTGTCGGACTTTTCGAAAAAAAAAATATTATATAACTAAGAAAATGGCACATGAACGCAAAATACAACACACACACACACACACACACACACACACACACACACACACACACACACACATACACACACACACACACACACACACACACACACACACACACACACACACACACACACACACACACACCACAGCACACACCACACACACACACACGCACCCACAGCACACACAGCACACACGCACACACGCACACACACACACACACACGCACCACACACACACACACCACGCACACAGCACACACCACACACACACACGCACAGCACACACACACACACACACACACACACACACACACACACACACACACACACACACACACACACACACACACACACACACACACACACACACACACACACACACACACACACACACACACACACACACACACACACACACACACACACACACACACACACACACACACACACCACACACACACACACCACACACACACACACACACACACACACACACACACACACACACACACACACACACACACACCACACAAGGCGCACTTAATAAAAAAAATTGAAATAATTGAATTGAATATAATGGTGTTTTCAAAGGTTTGAGCGCACCAAAAGCTATAAAAGCGAGCTCGATGCTTTGGATGGTGCGCTTGTTCACTGGAAGTGTAGTTCAGGGCAGTATGCTCGCACTTGTATGTTCCGCTTCGCTCGCAGGATAAAACCAAATACTTTACTGGTAATGTATTTAGTAAAATAAAGCTTACCTTCTGTATATGTGCCATGCCCTCAGTTTTCGCTTTATTACACGCTTGTTTGTCATTATTGTTTTCGTTTCTCACTGCGATTCAGTTTGTGCTCTTTTGTGTGCTACATGCATTAGAGACCAAGGCAACACAGGAGCATTCTATTTCGCGGATTGTAAACAAAAAACCTATGCAACTTGCCACGTGTGCCACAATCAATACAAAATATTCTAAGCTTCACATGTGACCGCTTGCCTGAG